>JAHZSR010000128.1:0-51770 GCA_025782845.1 Boletus coccyginus
ATTCCACGCATCGTCGACTTAGGTGTGCACAGGGTTCCTTTTCTGAAATCGAATACTACGACCTCCAAGATCACGAGTCATCTCCTGGTATTCTTCTCGAAATGCAAGATCGACAACGATATTTTGAGGGGCAGCTGGGCAGAGTAGGGGCAGCGAGCGGCGGGGCAGAGGGTTCGAGTGAAGTGACCGACGTACAGAACGCGTTGAAGGAAATTGTGAATGGAGTGAATGGATGGGAAGGCAGGTTCAGTCAAGTATGTTTCTGTTTATACGTTGGCGTTCGACTGATCAACGGAGACTTGGCAGCTGAAGATAGACAGAAAATCCGGCGATGCGACATTGTTGTCCATGACGCAGAACGTCGCCGCGCGGCTAGACACCAAGGCGAACAAATGCGGGGTTGGTGATGATGGTGTCGAAGCATTCTCGGATGCCATGGTGCTGAGGATCGGCCCGGGAGGGCACCACGATCAACTACGTCAGGGTGTGGGGGAGAACGAAGACGTACCTGGAGGATGGTGTTGATGAAAAAGGTGTTGGCGTTGGAGAGGACGAAGAGGGTGGTGTCGAGGCCGTCGGGGTCTTTGGGGTGCTGAATGCCGCGCTTCATGGCGGGGTGCTGAAAGCGATATATCGTGAGGTTGCGCCGATCAAACGGGAAGAGACCACTCACGAACGGGATCTGGTGGAGGGTGTGCTCGATGTCGGGCTTGTGTATGCCCCGTTCCGGATGAGACAGTTCGCACAGACATTCGGTACTCTGGAGAGAAGGAAAGGAACGGTTAGACAGCGAACAAGACGGCGTTGAACGCGGCACTGATCCTCACACGAGGTCCGTCCATTGCACGGTCTGCCCAGGCTCCCGTGTGCGATCCCTCATTTTTCTGCGAATGTCGGGCGCGAGGACTTCAAAGACCCAGCGGTCGGAGTCTTGGTCTGCCATGGACCTGGTGGTGAATCAGATCTAGATGTCATGTTATTGTGTCGAGAAGGAGAAGGACTGGCCAGTCAAAGTCAAAGACGACGAGTTGTTTCTTGGTCGAGGTCATGGCGATTGGAAGTCGATATGAGAACGTAGTCACTAACTTTAACCGACTGTGCCCGAAGTGTAACTCGGATCCACGGCCGAAGATCCAGTGCCACTGGCCAGCGCCAGTGTCAGACTGTGACCACCACAACAATGTCCTCTGATCCTCTTTCATTGTAAGCCTTGAGATCTTTGTGTTCTAATCCTGAGGCTAACCCTGGTACTCAGTCTCAGCATCCAAGGTGTTTCTGGTCACTAACTGATCGGTTAACCGTGTTGACTTGGTTTGTATCAGAGCTACGCTTAACATTCAAGGATTCGAGGCAAATATCTAGATCTCTCAAACTTGTCGCTAGTTCCTCCGAGAGAACTGTCACCAGGGAGCGCAAGGATGGCTTGACTCATTACTGGTATCTTGACCCTGTTATGTACGCTCCTGCAATCTATGGGCTGCAGCACCTGACGATCTTCTCATAGGAATTTACCTTCAGGAGAGGACCTCACCGTGAAACCGAGATACACCAGATCTCGCCATCCACTTTCCTCAGTCAACGACCTGGTTGTAACCGGCAAGGAGCTACTCGATGGGTGCATCAATAATTCGGGAAGGATTACAAGTGGGTGGTGGTCTTGCATCCTGTCCTTGTGCTAAATTACATTCGTTCAGAACAAGGGAGTGATTACGAGCTGAAGATAGTAGCCACTGTACACGGGTTTTCGGACGTGAGCCTCCCAACCTTGAGTCGGCGAAGGGTGGACTCGTCCATTGAACAACTGACATGCAGGTGAAACTGGACGACATCCCTTCTCTTTCGGACCTTCCGCTATCCCTCGCAGACATTCAAACAGGCGTCGAAGATCTCAAAAGTGTCCTCGGCTATGTCGGAGACACGACGAATGTGTTGGATGGAATAATGGCAGCGTTGGACTGTCTTGGAAATGTGAGTTTAGCTTGGTCTTCATTGGGGAATCTTATCACTGAAAGTCCCTCAAAGGCTCACCCCATCGCCCGAGCAGCTGTGACAGCGTTATCCATCCCTTATAAAGTCAGTGTCATCCTTCGGAATTGTACTCATCTCTGCTAATCGTAGTCTGCAGCTCTCGGAAAACGAACGAGAATTTCATAATGACTTGAAATCTCTCGGCGACGTAATGCGCACTCTCGTACTGTGTCTCACGGAGGTTCAAGACGTGGCCAAGATATCGCCCGTCAAGGAGAACTTCAAGGAGATCCTTGGGGCCGTGCTACGGGGATCTAGTTCCATCCAAATCTATTTGAAGGAACACCGTTTGCGCAAGTCTTACGTCTCTTTGATTCTGCTCTCCATTGTGGCTAACTTTTTTGCAGAACATATTGCTGATGCGCAGTTCAGATCGGATCTGGATGCGATGAAGTCGGAGTTCTCTACTTTAAGGGACAATTTCAAGGACGCTATAGCGCTTCAAGTCGCATTGGATGTCGGTAAGTCACCCAATGCTCCATAATGTTGTTCACTCATGAACTTGCTCTTTAGATGCACTTGTGAATGCCAGCCTTCTTAAAGACGCCTTGAAACCTGTACCACTCGCAAGGCTGGAAGAACGTTGCATGGATGGAACGCGCGTGGATCAACTTAGCACCATCCGAGAGTGGATCACGGACACTCAAAGGCCCAACATCTTTCTCATCTACGGGAGCCCAGGAGCCGGGAAATCAGCGATCTCTTCGACACTCGCTTTTGAAATACCACAGAAACACCATTGTACCCGATTTTTCTTCCGGCTTGACGAAGCCGATCGCAGGGACCCAACCCTTGTATGGCCCACTGTTGCCTTCGAGCTGGCGATGGGAGACCCCAACATGATGAAAAGGATCGTCGACATTTTGGAGACGAAGATGGCCCGTCCCCACGCTGCCAATGTCGAGGAACAGTTTGAGACTCTCATCAGAGAACCTTTGATGAACGCTGGCGAACGCCGACCTGTGGCACCGTTCATACTTATCCTCGATGCACTAGATGAATGTTCGCAGGATGCTCGACAGTGGCCAGATTTTTTACAGACGTTGAGGAGGTGGTCTGAACTACCGCGTTCGTTCAGGCTGATTGTCACTAGTCGAGACGATTCCATCATACATGAAACGCTTGATGGTGTTTCCGAGCGGATACAACTCCTCTCAGGATATGACGTGGATATGGCAACGTCCAGGGATATTGAACGCTTTATGGTGGCCCGATTTAAGGCGATCTCATTACGATTCCGGTCATTGCCTTCCGATTGGCCGGGGTCTTCCAAGGTTCAGGAACTCGTACATTATGCCGCAGGTCTCTTCATACTGGCCAAGACCATGCTGGAATGGATCGACGATGGTGACCCAGAAGACAGGCTTTCGCAGATCAGAAACAACTTTGGAGAGGCTGAAGCCAACCTCGACCAGCTCTACCGCCACATACTGACAACAGCTACGGTTCGTCTTAGGGACACCGAGCCCAAAGACTTTACCACGGCGCTGTCCGCCATTGTCCTTGCCAAAGAACCTCTTAGTCGGGATGATCTGAAAGCACTTTTTCAATTCTCAGATACTTTGACAGAGTTGATCATGCGCAAGTTGGCCGTCGTCGTTTCGACCCAATCATCCCACCTTCGAGTCTTCCACAACTCTTTTTCAGACTTCCTGCTTGACCCTGAACGTTCCAAGGCTTTTACTATCGACCGCGAGACACAAAGTGTGGCGTTTGCGAATGCGTGCCTGCGATATATGAATGCACGACTCAAGTTTAACATGTTCAACGTGGAAACGTCGCATCATTTCAATAAGGACATTCCTTATCACGACGAAATTTGTCTCTCCATCCCTACCTCTCTGATCCACTCCAGTTATTACTGGGCAGAATATCTTGAAGGATTCCTTGCAAAGCCAAGCCGCGGCCCTGCCGAGTTGGCGGAGTTGGAGTGCTTTCTCCATGAACACATGCTGCACTGGTTCGAGGTGTTGAGCCTGAAAGGGGCGGTCCGTCTTGCCCCTCGACTACTCATCCTTGCATCTAAGTACACTCGAGTAAGCTCCCACCACAGTAGATTCACCGATTTATCTTATTTTTATTTCAGGACTGTAACATGGCTCTATCTGAATTTGCGATGGATGGCAGTAGATTTGTTGTAACGTTTCAAAAGCCAATCTCACAAAGCTTGCCACACATCTATGTCTCTGCGCTCCCCTTTTCCCCGACACGGTCTTTAGTTGCTATGAAGATGTGTCCACTATTCGCAAATTCTTTATCAATTGTGAAAGGTAGAATGAGAAACTGGCCGGCGATGCTCCTTGGTTTGGAAGGTCACGAGAACGCCGTTTACTCTGTCGCATT
This sequence comes from Boletus coccyginus, assembly GCA_025782845.1. Classification (NCBI taxonomy): domain Eukaryota; kingdom Fungi; phylum Basidiomycota; class Agaricomycetes; order Boletales; family Boletaceae; genus Boletus; species Boletus coccyginus. Next base: position 4,372 of record JAHZSR010000128.1, read on the forward strand.
CTCTCCCGATGGCACACGCATTGTGTCCAGCTCCTCCGACAAGACCATTTGCGTTTGGGATGCAGATACGGGCAAGAGGGTGATGGAACCTCTCCGAGGTCACGATGGCGGGGTCTTGTCTGTTGCGTTCTCTTTCGATGGCACGCGCATCGTGTCTGGCTCCTCCGACAAGACCATTCGCGTGTGGGATGCAGATACGGGAAAGAGCGTGATGGAGCCTCTCCGAGGTCACGAGAGCGCAGTCTTGTCCGTCGCGTTCTCTGCTTATGGCACGCACATTGTGTCCGGCTCCTCCGACTGGACCATTCGCGTGTGGGATGCAGATACGGGCAAGAGGGTGATGGAAATTCTCCGAGGTCACGATGGCGCGGTCTTGTCTGTTGCGTTCTCTGCTGATGGCACACGCATCGTGTCTGGCTCCTCCGACAAGACCATTCGCGTGTGGGATGCAGATACGGGCGAGAGTATGATGGAGCCTCTCCGAGGTCACGAGGATCGGGTCTTGTCTGTCGCGTTCTCTCCTGATGGCACACGCATCGTGTCTGGCTCCGACGACAAGACCATTCGCATGTGGGATGCAGATACGGGAGAGAGCATGATGGAACCTCTCCGAGGTCACGAGAGCTGGGTCAGGTCTGTCGCGTTCTCTGCTGATGGCGCGCGCATTGTGTCTGGCTCCTCCGGCAAGACTATTCGCATCGACACTGCAATAGAATCCCATTACTCCCGATCTCCTCAGGACGGGAGAGGTGTTCCTGTTGTCTTCTCCCATTCCACATCCGGCGACCGTGACGGCTGGCTCTACGGTGCGAATGAGAACATCCTGTTTTGGGTGCCCCCCGCTATGCAAAAAACAGGATTATGGTACCCTCAGACAACAACGGTGATTGGCAACGTTCAAGCTACTCAGATCGATCTCAGCAGTTTTATGCATGGCGAGCACTGGACAGGAAGTTGTTCCTCGTAATATAGTGTCTTTGTTGAACTTCTCGCTTATTTACATGATAACGTTCGAAAGTGAGGTTGAGACATTGATAGTATATCGAACAAACCGATTGGTTTCATCGAAGTGCACATGTTATTTGGGTACTGATACTAGCACGTCCCTTCATTGATCATTCATCCCGTATATCCATATGACCCTGCGATCCCAAGTTAACAATGCATCTTTCACTCAGACCGCCAATCGCCTACTTCGCTCAGGGAGAACACAATCAAGCAATTCTTTGCTGACGTCTGGGCGAGGCGTGAGTCGGCATGGGAAAGGATCAGGCTCTGAAAACGTTTAGAGAAAGTACAAAAACTGAAAACAGGCATATCCAGACGTACTCGATGGTACCACTTGTGAATGTTGCTTTGAATGTGACATCATTTCCATCTGCATCCCTGGCGAGATTAAAATCCGGCGTGGCCAGCATCGTCGCAATAGCGCCCCAGACGGATGCATACGCAGCGTAACGGCCTGAAAACAATCTTGTGTGTGCCAATGATTTCTGCTGGGGACGTAGTGGCCCACCTGGACATCTTCGCCTTCCAAATCCAAAGGCAAACTCGCCAGGATCGTCGCCTGTCAACAACCCTCCGCATCCAAGAGTCTTTCAGGGAGGAATTTGTCTCCATCGGGATACCGAGCTCCGTCGCGTAAGATGGCCCTACAGGATCCAATGGTGAGTCGCCCGGCGGCGATGCTCGCACGCGCGTGAAGTGCGTACCAAGCGTTTACGACGATGATTGCCCCTGGCAGAACACTCAGTACTAAGTGTCAATAGCATACACGTATAGTACATACCTTTGGGTATGAAGTAACCCCTGTAGACATCATTTCACGTAAACGCGTGCGAGCCACCTGGATGATACTTAGATATACTTCGGAAAGGACATTCACATCCCAACACACCTGTGGGAAGGACTGGCCTCCATTCGAATACCTGTATGATTGCGTCGAGAGATGGCAGAGACGATCTGTCGTCAAACTCGGGGAGTCTGACCGTGCCCACAACAGCGTCCGCTTGTGCACATTTCCACACGTGGGTTCTCAACCACCGCAGGCACGAATGTCATCAACGTCGCACTTGTCTGTGGGTTTTGTAAGTAAAATATCCGTGCTTAGTGGTCCTGTACAGACGGTATCTGCAGCGCCTGCATAGACAATTAGTAAAATCCAACCCTCATTTATTCGCGTCAGCGAGGTCTTACGTGCAAAGTAGTCGCGGAAGCGTGCTTGAGAACCGTCTCGTATTCGGAATGATCCAAACTATTGGTGGTCTCCATCCAAGTGATATGGTCCGATACCATAGGCACGTTCGTGTGGTCTTTGGATTTTTACAGCAGCAGCACCTAGTTACGTTCCTTCTCTTTTCAATACACGCAAGGCTTACCGTGCGCTCCTGGATGTATCGATATGGCGTCTCGACCAATTTGTTCCTCCACGCACACGCCAACACTGGCAACATAGCAGGCTGTATTCCTCTTGAAGAGTACTAGTCAGTGCACCGAAACTTCCCACAGCGTGAATGTCCTAACGTAATACCGCATCACTAGCAACGACCTGGCATGTATCTTTCAAGAGAATCGGGGCTAATACACATCTGTGTCGCTTATCGAATGCCTTGTGCATGGCAGGGGACAGGCACCACGTGGGTTGATAGGAACACGTGGTGAACCGCATGGGAACGAAAAAGTGCACACGAGTACCCGAAAGGGCTCAAGTGGCCTGGCTGGCCCGTGGGAGCTCTGCTGACTACGGTCGAGATAAGAAGTTCCTTACTCCCCACCGGCCTTCACCCACCAACCCACCCAGGGTCGTGACCGCCACCGCTGCTGCTTCTCGAGGCACCCCGCCCCGCCCGCTGCTTTCACGCTTATCGCCTCTCTCTCCCCGCTGCTTTTTCCCCTTTTCCTTCCCACCGTACTAACCTTAGCTGCTTTATCGCTGAAGCCTTGCTGGCCCCGCTGCTTCCTGTCGCCCCTGCTTTTGGCTCAAGAGTCCTACTCCCCCGGTGTGGCTGGTAGTCCCCTAAACGGACCTGGAAGGCCTGCGGTTGGGGTAGCGGTAAGCCCCCTGACGAGAACTTTTGCAGGTTCGAAACTGCAAGCCCGAACCGTATGCCCCCTTCGCCTATACTCGTACTGTACAGGTTTAACCTGGTCCGGCCCTAATCCTCGGAGAGGGGCGCCCGACGGACGAGCAAGCGGAGGTTCAGCCCAGGACCCTCTCCCTCGCACACAGACTGTCCTGTCCCCTTCGGCGCCAGGACGGCCCATTTGTAACAAATTCCGCCTCGGAAGCAATCGGAAAATTTAACAATACGATTGCCCCCGCACAGCATGTAAATACAGTATGAGAGAGAGAAGAAAGCTAGAGGCGGTCTGCCATGACTTTGCTGTAAAAATCGAAGGTCTCAAAGTGGGATTTCAGAAGTCTATTCTAGGGTATGTTAGCCACCGGAGCAATACGGTTGGCAAGGTATGCAAACAAGACGATGACAGGCACCAGCCTTAGCCACAGTACATAGCGGGGCCAGGTGTTACCGGGTCGCAGGAGCTGTGAAAACGCAATGAGGTGTGCTTCACAGATCGCCGAAAACCAAAATTCGTGATCAGAGTCGTGCAGATCTGTCAAGTTGTGTGCGATCTCGTGAGCAAGAGCAAGAAACCTTTAATTCAGTGATAACGTTTATCAGACAATGGAACACGGCGACAGTAAACGAAATAAACGGACCACGACATTCGAGCATTCTGTCGGTTCCCGCTTTTCACTTGCTCATCATCTGAAACCATTGTCTTAGCGTCTTCCCAGCTCAAGGATAGAAACCAAAATCCACTCACGCCAAACTTCAAAATATCGCAAATTGAGGTAGATGGTTCCTCGGCAATTGAACGCAATACACCCTCCTGAAATGTCATAGAAAATACGCAATGTTGTCGTGGGGAGACGGTATATCTCAGAGAGGGAGATGATGATGTCTACAAAGCGAGCAAGCGGGCCACGCATGCGTTCCATAAGTGTGGCGGGGTCGGGCATGCCTATACGAATGTGTAGCTCCATGTTAGTAGACGAACATTTCAAAATTACCCGGGCTATGTAGACCAGAGTTTACCTTCACCTATACATACTTCGATATTTTTCACTTGTCCTAGTTCTGCCGTGAACAACAGTTGGAGACGACCCATGCCAAACTCACCGACGGGACGCAATTTTCCGGGATCTGCAGACACGCTGCAGAAGCCGCTGCTCAAAAATTGGCTCATTCCCACGTGAACGGCCGATTCTTTCCCTCCCAAGCGACACGCCTCGACGGCTTTCTCTACATTGTCCCCTAGGAAACAGTTAGAGTATTTCATCTCATCGTAGAGTTGAAGAAGCTCACGGATGTAACTCTGCGCAATCACTTCACATGAAACCCTGGCTATGTGATGAGATATGTGACGTTATTTGATAACCGAGCGTACCGAGCAGAAGTGGAATGCCCAATTGTGTACAAGGGGTTTTCACTAGAAACGTCGGACGCCCCGTGAACCTTCGATAAGATGTTGTCAGTAGCATGAGGGAGGGATGGTAGCTGCGCGGTGGCTTCACAACTTCCAGGCAGCTTCTCGTGGCGTAACCGGGGACCAGCCCGAGTACCCAGCGCAAATTGCTGTAGAGAATTAGTGGCTGAAGCTGAGCCTCCGTCTCTCGGTGGCCGAGAAACTTGATCAACTGTGATGTAATCGACACTTGTTAGCCAATTGCGGTCAATGGCATGCGGACCAGGCTCACCAGGAAAACCTCTTCGTTCCAAAGCTGCCAAGTCCGCACGAAGGATCATCTCAAGGAGTAGCGTGTCATGCATCTTGTTTGTTCCAAACAACTCTCGACAGAGACATGCAGCAACTCTTTTCACGCCGTCAGACACTAACAAAGATAACGAAGGATATTATGATCACTCACTCATACATGTCGCGCTCTGCCGTTTCGGAAATCCATAGCTCTATACAGTCGCCTTCACGCCTTGCGGTCGCCCATACGTCTCTTGTCTGCTTCACGCCCTCGGTCACGAGAGTTTTGGAAACAACGATACTTCTACATGCCTTGACTTTGAGGCGATCTGGGCCAGAAGGGATCGTGACTTTAAGCTTGGTATCGGTATACTTTTGAGTGAACAAGGGGAGTCGCTCAAGAATTAATGATCGAACTTCGGTGAAGGTTTTGGTGGCTGGCATTTCATGGAGATCATTACAACTCTCGTTAACGACCGCGCTCAGGTAATTGCACCCAAGCGATGCATAGAAGCCTATTGATCTGGACTGAGCGAACAGCTACCAAGACCTGATATCAACACGCACGTTCGAGTGCCTCCTCTTGGGGAGCAACGAAGAGACGTTCACTAAAAAGTTGATAATCGTCGATGTCATCGACAATAGTGACCCCCTGAGACGTCAGGAGCTCGTATTTGTAAACCCATCCGGCCTGGCCATCCGGTTTTCTCCGTCGCACACCAAGTAGGGTAGGCTCGCGGCTCATTTTGTCCAGAGTAGCGTTGGGAATGTTGTGACTCTGGTGGGCGAGCTTTCGCAGCTCGACCAAGAAACTGGTGTCGAGCAGGTGAGCGATAGTTCAAGTAGCCGCCTGCCGAACCTACCCCTCATGACCTCCCGCAAGGTCGAAGAACTGCTTGGGGTTTTCGATCAGTACCTCTGCAACGTCTTCTATTGAAACGTTGTTCTTCGAACCACAAGCAACCAGGAAATTGTTTGCATCGGGGCCAAGATCCACAAAGACGAACAGCTTCGCATAAAGTACTGATCTTGTACCTTGGCCGAGGTGACATTTGGTTGGGGGAAGCAATTTCGGAGCACTCGATGGACCCGTCGGAACTATCGGTAACCCAGACAGTTTGATGAGATCGGAGGGTGAGAAATCTGGAACGATGTCAACACATGGAAAAGATGAGAAGGACCAAGGACGCACTTGCTTTATGGTCATATAAAACTTTAAACCAGTGGCCGGCAGTTTCTTCATCAGGCGGGGGGGTCTTCTCCAGTAGGTCCAGAATTTTTGACATCGGGGGATGTTGCGCTACACCCAGTTGATGCAAGGCCGCACTCTGGTACTGGTCTTGTACCACATAAAAGCCTAGTGCTTTCCACTGAGCACCGGAGCACACCTAGAGTGAGTATTAGTAAGACCGCAAACAGACGCGAGCCTCACCGTACTTCTCCCAACTTCTTCAAGCAAGTACCACCCTTGCTCTCTGCAGGAATGAATTCCACATCAGCAAAGTTCTCTGGTTTGTAATCTGGATACTGCGAGTCAAGTTTACTGTACAGATGCACGAACGCAGTCTGTTGCACTCCAACATCTCTTGACGAGCAAAGTTCCATGATCTTTGGTAGAGGTGGGAAGCGATTCAAACCGAGGCGGTATAGCATTTGGGCTAGACGACAATTTGATCAGATGAAAGGAATGTGTCTAGCACTAATAGTACCCAGCCTACCTTCGGGCGATGTGTCCTTCCATACCGATTTACCACTCCATTCGATGACCGGTAGCTGGAGTTTCCCGAAAATGTCCTTAGGCGGGTAGAGTTCGTCAGCACGGTAACGAGTAATCTCCGCTTTGTTACTCTGGGGAGTGTCTCTCATGAAGAAGATTCTGGACGATTTGAGATGGGAGATGTTCTGGGAAGTCGACGAAGGCATCTCTTGGATGAGATAGCCAACCAAGTCTGACGCAGTCCACCCTCCCGTCGACAGCATCCTGATCGCTCTCAGTAAGCGCAAGAGCCAGGAATATTGGGGGAACTTACTGGTGAAGAAGTTCGACTGGAAGATTCTCCCGAACCCCAATGAACAGAAGGAATCTTTTCATATCCTCATCAACCTCAAATCCCGAATCGCAGCTGACTAGCGGCAGGTCAAGGCGGTGGAGCAAAGCATTGTCTACGATAGGAAGATACGAGGATTCCGGGTAAGACAAGCCTTTAGATGTAGGGATACATTGCTTGTTCTTGAACACTTCCCTTGATTCGCTTCGTACATGTTCAGAAAGTTGCGGCCATACACGGCGAAGAACGCTGAGGACACGGCCTGCCCAATCAACCGACCGCGTAAAATCGTATCTCTCATCGGCCATGACATTGGGAGATGATATGTGTTGTAGCCATAAAGCGACGGTGAACTCTTTCCAACCGAAGCTAGTGAGCTCCTCACAACCGAAATGTTTGCTGATGCCAAGGGGGATGAGAGACAAAGGAAGTGGTCCGTTGGGTGGGATGTGGACTCCAAGAACCTTTTGATCGATGAAGTGGGTTATCGACGATAGGCATATCACTCCACTTGTGCCTCGGAGAGTAGCTGCACCCAACAGGTCAGCCCCCAAACCGTCTTGGCCACAGGTTCTCTGCCACTTCAGACAGGCTACCAGCTCCTCGACATCCAGGATATGGTGACGTAGGTCCTGTAAAACCTCCGATGGCACTATCGTGGAGATCTTGTGTCGTTCCGGGAGTGCTGCAATAGAGTGCTTGCCATGTTGCATGACGTACTCTGAGAGCATTGGTAAGGTCTTGACAAATTTGGCGAGCACCGGGTCGAACATTCTGATGTCAGGAGCTTTGCGTACGCCAACAGATGAAAGAAGCCTTAAAGGAAGCGTTGAGCATCCATAGAATGAGTCCGCTAAAAATTGCGCAACTTTCGATGAGGGCGTGGAATGGTGAAACGTGAAGAATTTGAGAACGTGGAGAAAGCGGTGGTGTAACCGATCCTGTAACTCCCGGGATGGACGTGACTGGGGATCACCAGTCGCTCCTTCCTCCCACAATGTTTGGATCCTAGAGAGCTCCAGTTCGTACACCGTCCGACATAAGAAGCCTCCAACATAGAGCAATTCCCTGTTCCAGGCTGGACGACGAAGATAGGTGAATGTCTTCCTCTACGAAGTGGAACACTCACTAGCAATATTTCTGTCACTGGAGTACTATATTAGCTGCTGCTGGAAGCTACTAGCGTACAGAATTAGACGCACACCAAATCTATGGATTCACGTTCTACAGTGGGGATGAAGTAGGATGCCATGTGACCTCCAATGCCTGTCGTTTGTGCGGTAGCATGACCCTTAGCAGAGTTATCAGCAGAAGTCAAGAGACGAGTATGCAAGACTCACAATGAAGATCCGTGTGTGTAGAGCTCTGGTGTTCCCTTAGACCATGGGTTTCGTCTACACAAATGGCTGCTCACCCGTCCAGATCAGCACGAAGCCCTCGAAAAACTGACGGGAACTCGCAAGGGTGCTTCTGTTCGTCTATGCGGCTCTGATCATACTCGCCCTTCCCGGTCTTGTGAATTGAATCCGTACACATTCGAGGGTACAAGGTCTACAACTTACATAGATCAAACTGTACTTGAGGAGAGAAGGTGGATCTTTTTTGGTACACCTCTTCAATTCCTTGAACAACTTTTCATCGACAGTGACTTCTACTTCTGCTGTAAACACAGTGAGGTTCACTTTTGGTTCATGCGTCCGCACAGAACCATATTGTGGGGGCTTGATTCCACTAGTAGCTTCAATCGTGATGGCTGGTCAGGTGTAAGAATCAGTACGCAAAACATAAAGCTAAAAATACTTACGATATTGGCAAACTGATCTCACGACCATGTTCTTTTCGGGGCTCGACCGCAGTAGCTCCGTAGGAATGGGAATGGCTCGAAACTGTCTCTGAGACTTGTTAATCTGCCCCACACGATAATGATCAAAAAATACGGCCACATCTTTCAGATGAGCCATGAAAGTGATGGATGATGCAAGAAATTGCATAAAATCTGCAACCGGTGGCATCGGGGTAGGCTCTCGTAGCGGCATCTTGAAAGTTGTCCATAGATCTTCGGTCGCTGTTTGGGGGAGGTCGCCAAATCGGTAGTACAACTAGACACATGGTGAAGAAATGGTACTAGTGGCCGGCTGATCTTCATACCTGATTTTTGTCGTTCCACTCGAACTTCATTTCCTTATCTAACATTGTGTAAGACTGGAATCTTCTCAAGAAGATGTACTAAGTAGTAACCCACCCCCAGACGACACATATGGACTTTCCGTGACAGAGAACAAGCTGTAAAAACCTGAGGCACGACGATTCATACTTGAGCATTGTCCCATTCTGATGGAAGATTGACACTCACCGACACCAAACGCGCCGACCTTCTGTGGGTCTGGATTTCCCAAGGCTGAATGACAAATCGATCGATGGGGACACAGCTGTGAAAAGCAGAGGTGACAACAAACCAATCTTTGGTAGCCGATCCCAGTCTTGCTGTGTGAACGGTTTCCCATGGTTTTTGAATGTCCATTGGACGACCTTGAACGACTGTTAGTGGAATAGCAATGAGATGGGAAATCAGCCATGGTTCTGTACATTAATTGTCTTTGAATCGGCCAAAGTGGGGGGATCCTGGCCAGAGAAGGCAACAGTCTCGAAGTGAATTTCGACGGAGTCACACCCAGCATCGTCTGAGTTCTGAAGCAGCTCCCGGAATACTGACAAGTCAATTATTTTAGAAAAGGAATGAACACGATATTCACATACCAGTGAATTCGCCAGAATAGCGAGCAAGAACTCCATCGATCAATGCACGTGTATCGATAGTCACCGGTGCTTGGTGAGGTTGACACTGGTGGTTGAATGTGATGAGCTATCGAGTAACCGCCGAGACCGACATACCATCACGCTTCTTGTTATTACGAGGACCCTCTGGGTCCGAGTCGGTCGTTGGGGATACTGGCAAGTCGAGTCAGAGTGTGTCAAGCCGGGGACCGTGCACTGAATTAGCCACACTTGGTGCGTCTTTGTTTGTATACGTTCCCACGGATCCGTTATAACAGAATTCAGGTAAAGAACTCGCCTCATTTCAGGGGACTCGTAAAAGGGACTCGTAACCCCACTCCAAACCTGTTCCAAACCTCCGATGAGTGACTCCTCCCAGAACGTGTACGCAAAACATCTGCAACATGCAGACTATGGATACCCTCTTCGGATGCCTGAGCCAATGAGCACACTCCCAGAATATTACCAAAAGCATGGACTTCAGATTGGGGACGTTGGCATTGTTGATCCCAACTTGGGGCCAGTTTGACGTCCTGTTTAACATTTGCAAAAATAGCGACAACACTCTCCATGGTCGTCGTGGAGTCCCAGAGAACTTCCATCCTATCCTACTACGGGGCGAGGTCAAGTCCAGCGACAGTGCGATATCTCCCGGTCCAATTCACTCTCATGGCATACAACAGATCCTCCAGCCCAGCAAACCCAGGTACCTCAGTGCGATCGTTAGTATACCATGACTGACAGCGTCGCCTCAGGCTGGCCGATTATGAATTTCAGGTTGACTCGTCCACCTCTGCTGGTGCTATTCTTATACTGCCACACGGTGCTATATCCAAGGAACTCTTATCACCACAACAGTTCCGCGAGGTGGCATCGGGGAGCGCGCTTGACTGGTATGAATTTGCCAGGAAGTGCTACGGCGTCGAGCATCTCGATTACCCCCTTTACCTCATCACTGGCTTTTATAAAGCTCGCTCCTGGTCTCTCGGTTCATTCAACAACCCTACGGGTGTCACGGGAAAGATCCTCGCCCAAAGCAATGTTGAGAAGAATCCCAACATCTACCTGCTGACATCCGAGTTTCCTGCCGATCGTCGCCACGGTGGTGGCGATGACAACAATCAAGCTGTTTTCATATCTGGCTTCAAGATTACAGTCAAGCGTTGGCTCCCAGATCCCATGGTTCAGATGGCCACAGAATCGGAAACCACCTGGTTCATACTACTTCATCTGCTCAAGGCCTGCCTCAACCGGTTGCGCAGCCTTTCAGGCGCCCACAAACAGCGTGCAGCGATAAGTAAGTTACGAAAGTGATCGCTTGCGGACTGCCTGACAATCTATTCATGGCGAACAGGTGTGGAGCACAGCCCACAGTTATCCCAGGTTAGTGTCATGATTGTGCTTGCCTGGATTCTAACCACTGACTCATCCATCAGCCCTTTCATCCCTCCGACATCATCAACCATTTTCTCCTAAGCAAGGTTGGTTTAGCCTATCATAACGTTGCCTTTCTGCGTTGGATTTCTTACAACATTGGTCAGAACCCAAATGCTAGGGTTGCTGTTACACACGATAACCAATGGATGGATATGATGAAGGTAGTTGGCTATGGTGTATTCGTCTTACCCATGTCTTACTCGCGCACTAGAAAGGGTTGACTCATGAGGACCTTCTTCAAGACGACCGCCTTGGAGCATTCTTAACACGATGCTATACCATCTCTGTTGACTCGGAATGTGAAAACAGTAAAATTGTTGATCACTATGACCGCCATTCATTGCTGACTACTCTCTAGCTGCTGTATTTCTGCGAGGCGGAGTGTGTGTCTTGTTATTTCACATACGATTTGGGACACTTAACATCGTATTGACAGTGATGGTACCATGGATTCCGATTCCCCCCCTCATGACCCATTATCCGAGCCTGAGATGTTGGAGCCTCCTGATTCAAAGTCCGAGATTTCGTCCCCACCTGCTTCCGAGCTGGCGATCTCTCCCTCTACCACATCCGAACTTGAGGTGTCGTCCCTTCCTACACCCCCACCCGACAATCCATGGCTTGTCATTACTCGCACGTGCCCATTTTTCCAGAGCCCCTGAGGGAGTCTGACATTTGTCTCGCAGGCGTTCGTGCTCAAAACATAACCTCCGGCCTCAAGCGGATCCCAGCTGGCTTTTATGTTCTGATCCAGTTCAATGGCTCCCAACGAAGGACTCAAAACAAGTCTATACGGTTGAATGATAGTGGTCTAGAATGGGAGGATAAAATTTTACTGTGAGCTTATTGTCTTCTGCTTGTAAACGAGTGTTGACTGTTTCCAGGCCCTCTAACGTATATGACAAGGTCCGATTCATGGTTTATGCTTCCTTCGAATTAGAACCCATGCTGGGAAACGGAGAGGCTCTCTATACATCAGAAAGGCATGTAGGGGAATTGGTCGGTGGCACACATTGTGAGTGAATCTCTGAGTGTGACACACCAAGTTGCAAGATCTCAATGCCGATATAGTAATCACATTCCCTGCAACTCCTGATCCGTCGCTGCTCATTACCCTAGGACGATGGTATTCTAACCGTCTGGTAGTAGCCGGCGGCAATGATAGTAATGTGATTGGACCTGTATATCCCCATATACCCACTGGTTGATTGATTGTTGTTGGCAGTTGGATTCCGAAGAACCCTCGGTCCTCGTTCGCGAGACAGAATTAGGGCAAGAGGCTCTCCTCCGCTACTACAATGAATACCAGAGAGAAGACCTTAAGAATGCCACCCAACATTTCGAAGACGCTTTGCGCCACTGTCCTTCAAAACACCAATGTCGTGCGGCAGTACTTGTCAACCTTGCGAAGGCAAAGTTCATCAGCTATCAGATTGACCCAACAAGTGCCAATCTCGACGAGTCCATCCTACCTTATCGAGAGGCCCTCGATCTGCGCCGTCCTGGTCATCTGGACAGACTGGCGACGTTACTACAGCTCGCTCAAACCCTATTATCTCGCTACGAGAAACAGGGATGCGATGAATCCGTTGCAGACCAGATCACCAAACTCATGAGCGAGTGCCTGGACTGCCCTGAAGACAGTCACGAACGTCGAGCTGCGGATCTTGTACTCGAAACGCTCGAGCGGTGCACAGTTGTAAATTCTGGAAACTTAGTCGAACTCGACAAATTGGCGCAGAAATTGAAAAAGAGCGCGCTGGTGCTGCCAGACAACTACTTTGACAGACCACAACGATTGATCAACCTCAGCACTACACTGCGGAAATGTTATGAGAAATATGGCAAACTCGGCGACCTCGAGTGCTTGTTGGAGATAAACAAACAAGCCTCGCAGCTGCTCCCCGCTCATCATCCTGATAGACTTCCTGGCCTAAGAGCCCTCGATGCTGCATTGTGGAGACCCTCCGAGATCCGTGGGGACCTCAGCTACCTTAGAGAGGTGATTGTGACCAGCGAAGACGCTTTACGGCTCATACCAGAGGGACATCCTGAACGTCGGTACTGGATCACCAGTGAGTTGCTCCATCACTAATTTTGTTGATGCACATATAAACATGCAGCTTAGATTCTGCAAGCTGTCTTTCTGAGATGTCGGAACGTTTAGGCGACAAAGCCTTCGAAGCTCGAAAATATGACGAAGCGATTGCGCAGTACTCTCAGGCTATTGTGTTACGGTCAACCCCCTCGTAGATTCATAATTCATACTCGGGTCTGAGTTATGCGGGAGTATGGGGTAGGTTGCGTGAGGTCTCTTTCTAACGAGGAAATTTCCTTCTCCATATGTTCATTACTGTAGTAGGGTAATAGATATACGGTGATGCACTGGTCAATTTAGTATGCTCGTATTCAAATTCTTCTCGGTGTGCGTCCTTCCAGTGACTACAGTCTGTAAGTGACAGTGCTACTACCAAGTAATTTTTTTTCTTCTCATTTTGTGAATTTCTCTGATTAGACATACTTAACGGGTCAGTGACGGTCACTACTGGTGCTCGGAAGCTTACCTTCTAACTTCTAAACGACCAGCCCAATGAGTTTTGATCATCATATATCTATCAAATCGTTGTCCTCACCCACCAAGCTTGAAACAACCAGTCTGCCGAGGACGGGAGAATGACTGGGCAGGAGCCTCAGAGTACTGGGTCATCCCACCGAATGGAAGGTGACGAGCGTAGCTTGTCGACTAACAAATGTGGCCTAACGCTGGCAAGGCTCTCACCGTGACACAGTGGAATCACACAACATCCGTGCAAACGAAGGCCCATCTTCTTCGCTAGCTAGCAAGCAGAGCCAGGGCGACACATCCAACCCTCCCACTGACCGCTTAGCGAACCTCTATATCAAACGAAGCAAAGCAGCTGAGAAGATGCAGCAGTGGGATCTAGCATTGGAGGATGCAAATAGGGTATGACGACTCGGACTTTGGACTTACTAGCGCGAGCTCTTTTTAACCAGACCAAACCTTGGCAGGCGATCGAACTGGACCCTCGGTCCCCTCTAGCCTATGAAAGGAAAGAGGCCGTCCAGTCCACGAAAACGAAATATGACCTTTCAGTCTTTCGCGCTCGTAGCTAGTACTACTTGCTAGAAGTTTGATCATACAATCCGTACTTCAAGTTATGTACATAACTTCTTGACCTAACGGACCCTTGTGGCTGGGGTGCTGCGGGACACTGGCTCGGGCGTGAGCGTGGGCGTTCAAGCTCAAGTTGGAACTTGCCACATAGCTCCTAGTACTAACCTACACGCTCGTGTTAATGGGAGCCAAGTTGAACCCAGGTTGCGGGCAAGCCGAGTGCTCCACTCAACAACTCGAGGACGGGTCACTCCGAACTCTAGTAGTATATGCTTTATCGTTCGCTGTTTGCTGTCTGTATTTGTTCAAGTTCCGAGCCAGTGACGAACGGCAGAAACGACCAAAGGGTAATGTAAACAACTTTTTTTTCTTCTCAGGCTGACCACGACACGATCGCAGAACCGAGAGAGCACACTTTCAACGCTGAGGGCACTCAGGTAGAAGGGCCGAATGGTGAGCCTAATTCTGTACTTCATGGATACTAGCGGGCTGTGATCTTGACTTGACGGAAAGATAATGCATCATTTCAAATCGATGCTCTCACACTGGCAGGGCAGACGCTGTCCCTGGTCTTCCTTGCTGACGGGAAGCACGTAGTATGCGCCTGCGAGGTCGAAAAAACGATCCGAATGTGGAATATAGAAGACCACACAGGGGGGGAGCCACTGGTCCTTGGCATTGCAGTGAATGTGATTGCTTCTTCCGGGGATGGAAAATTGATCGTCACTGGGGACCTGGATGGAAAGGTGGCGGTCTGGGACACAAGTCTTCAGAAGATATGCGAAAGAGCACAGCGGCACGGGAGGACGATAACAGCCCTGGACGTATCCTCACATGCTATTGCAAGCGGATCAAACGATGGGACGGTTGTAGTCTGGAGAATGGAGGACCTCGGATTTCTTGGGCCTTTGCCGCCGGGTCCGTCGATGCGTCATGGCTCAATTCCACTATCATCAGTCAAGTTCTCGCCAACCGGAAGCCACATTGCATCAGCCTGTGCTCACTGGGGTTATAGTGTCAAGATTTGGCACGCTGGGACCGGAGATCACATAACGTCCATTCGACTTGATAGTCCACACTCACTCGCTTGGTCCGGTGATGGCCGACGATTATTTGCTGGCTGTTCCGATGGTTCAATCAGTTCTTTTGACACAGTCATTCCGAGTCTGGAATCCTTCTCGAGGGTCATAGAGCCTCGTCCCGGCGACGATTCTATAACCTCTCTTCGTGTCTCCAACAGTGATCAATTCCTAATCTCTTTCTCAGCTCCCGGACGAATGGTTGATATCTGGGATATCCGTGATGCTCCTGCCTACAAACCCCTTCGCTCGTATCGCCGATGTTTTTCAGCATCTATTTCTCCAGACGGGCTTTATCTAGCCAGCAGTGGAGACGACTCGAAGATATTAATACGAGACCTCTCTAGAGTTGTTGAGGCGTCCTACTTCTTCCACGTAAGCGGATACAATCTTTGCAGGTTCATTTTTTCATTTCATTTGTTAGCGCCTCCCTCCTTTACTGAGTCACTCAGAGCCTGTATGTCTGCTCCCTTGACTCCGATCTACTGATACTCATTTCACCTTGAAAAGTTCACCTATATCAGTCCCGCGGCATACCAAGCTTGGAAATTTGGGAAACTGGAGCAAGTAGAACATATCCTATCAAGGGAAATTGAGGACGAACGATACCAAGATTTCACTTCCTATGCACGTGCTAACCGTGCACTTGTTCGAATGCGACGGGGGAACTTAGATGGAGCCCTGGATGACGCTGGAGAGATCATGGTGAGTTATCTCTCCGACTAGGATGTTCATCACTGATGCGGCATGCGAACAGGCGAATGATGCTCAGATTCCCCCGATTGCTCACCTCGCGAAGGCTTTGGCACATTTGGGGAAGGGAGAACGAAGGGATGCGATGGACGCTTTTGGGTCTGTCCACCACGGTGACGCCAAAATCTTTGTTGAATGCGTCAAGGTAAAGAACACATTCTGTCGTATCTTTCAGTTCTTAATTTGTCGTTTCTAGTCCATCGCCTTGTTCGAGGTGGAGCTTCGTGATGAACTAATTTGCAAGGGAGAATTTGCTGATCCTTCCCCACCAGTGCACGCCGACTCCCATTCATGGGTGGAAGTACGTGTTTACGCGACGACTTCAACTGGTAGGATCTCATGTATTTGGGCAGACACGCCAGCTATTCCTCCTGGCAGAGCATTTCGTGCAAAGGGGATGGTACAATAAGGGACTACTACTTATAGCGAATGCACCTGATCTCAGACCGTTTCTCCACATCCCAGAAGTGAAGATAATGCCACTGGTAAGACACGTCCACTTGTGCTTGGTGTTTGATGCATCCATGAACACGCTTTCTAAAGATATTCGGTTGGGATATCTACGACCTCTCAGACATGGTTCAGCAACTAATATGCAAAGCGCTGTTTGCATCCGGGCGCACGCGAGATGTGATGAAACTTCTCCAAGTGAACGAGAATCGCCTCGACGAAGAGACTGAAGTACGGAAGGGAGAGCTTGGTTTGTTCTGCGGTCAGTGATTGGATCTCAAAATTGGCTACTGCTCGTTTGACGACTATCGCCAAATTTAGAGAAGTTGGGTGATGAAGCCATGGGCGATAGGATGTATGACGATGCCATCATTTGGTACACTGTGTCATTGGGCCTTTGCCCACAGTCTCGGGTTATTTATTGTGGATCGGGTGAGTTTGGGTGTGACTCATTCATGTCCTGCGCTCAAGTGTCATGTTCCATGTCGGCAGTGGAAGTGGCCAGCAATGAGGGAGATAAAACTATTATGGACGACTGGGCCATGATGACTCGCTATCCTCCCGGTCCCCCCCGACTTCTCGTCAAGCGGAGTAAGGCGAAAGCGTGTAAAGAGTTCTGGCACGATGCTTTGGAGGACGCCGATCAGGTATATATTTCTTCGCCTAACCTTCATCAGACAGTCCTGAATGCATGATGTTTGCAGGCAATCGATATCGATAAGTCGTGCCCGTGGGGATATAAGTGCAGATACGTGGCGTTGTACGCCATTCATCGCTATCAAGAGGCAGCCGAGGCATTCGGGGAAATGGTCACGAAGATGGATGAGTCTGCTGATCCAAGTGTCCGCCGTAAGTCTCTGCAGTACACATTCTGATAGCCAAGTATTGACTACCTTCTGTAGGGTTCCGTACGAAATACGTTGCATCCGCCGAGATGACCAAAAGGATTGACGAGCAGATCGATGCCATCCGCGAAATATCTCCACTCGTTCTCATCGATGTTAGAACCGGGAGTCTCTGCGACGCCGCTGACCGTATCCGGATATTTAAAACAGATCCCATCTCCCACGAACTCGTCGTGTCCATGTCCACGGAACTGGACCACAATCGCATCAAGAAAGTGGTAGCAAGGTATTTCCGCTACGTAATGTTCTCGCATACTTGGGAGGGGAAAGAAGAGCCTACATTTCAAAATGTCTCTGAACGATCAGTCTACCAACCCGATCCGCACCCGCTGAGGCACAAGCTTCGTTATTTCTGCGAGACAGTCCGGGATGACCCCGAAGGATACCTTTGGGCGTGGAGCGATACCTGCTGTATCGACAAGACAATCGAAACTATTTACAGGAAGTCGATACGCTCCATGTACAGCTGGTACAGAGAGTCAGCTCTTACTATCGTACTCCTCGCCCGTGGATCCCCACGGTCCACTCTCAAGGATAATAGATGGATGACACGGGTCTGGACGCTCCAAGAACTCCTCTCACCCAAATCCATCCGTTTCTACGACAGGGATTGGAAGCTTTACCGGGGGGACACTCGGCCCAACCACAAGGAATCGTCTGAAATCATGCAGGAGCTGGCAGAGGTCGTCAACGTCCCCCAAGACACTCTTGTCGATTTTTCTCCAGAATCGCTCGGTATCCGAGCCAAGCTCCGTCTAGCCTCGGCTCGCGAAGCCACAGAGAAAGTCGATATCGCGTACGCCTTGATCGGGATCTTTAGCAGCGATTTGATTCCCGAGTATCGTGATCCTGAGGTTGCTCTGGGGCTCCTTTTGCAGGAAATAGTGCACCGGGAACGTGACACCCAAGCTGTGCTAGACTGGTTGGGAAGTCGTCGCAGTTTAACAGTTGTCTTCCTGCACAGATCTTAGCCTACCAGGATCCCCCCTATGCTCCTCCACCCGTCTCAGAGAATGAGGTGGAAGTCCGACTTGCGGAATTGCGGGCCCTGCTGCCGAAACAGGATGTTACGATGTTTTTCAGAAACGTTTCCACCCTCGGTTCCATAGATTTCACTCATCGGCGGCTTTCTCTTCCATGTATCGTATTTCCCATCGTCTCAGTCAACACCGCAGGGGATGACGAAGCCTCCCAAAAATGTATCGTCTATCAAGCACAGACAACGGCATTAGGTCAAGTTGAGTTCAAAACTTCATGCACAACATTCAAGGCACGAGACGAAGTGGTGCTTGTGTACCCATGGATCCGTGAGCTCCTCGCTCAGACGAAATCACCGGAACGGGACGATTATACTCGGGCATTACGACTGGTGGTCCACCTGGAACAACCGTTCAGAGCGTTGCTACTTGTGAAACAGTCCGTTGATACATACAAGAGAGTGGCTGTTGACAACGAGATTGTCATTCCACAACGCAAAGTGGTGTCATTGACAGGTATTGGTACAAGGGCATTGGAGATCCGGTGACCGCTTTCTTACCTCTTTCTTACCTCTTTACCGAGCGATTCACAACTATATATCGCAACGTGCCGACTCGGAGCGGTGTTGCCAGGCAACCGAGTTCCTCGAGGGAGAGAAAGTCGTTCGAGGTGATGAGTTTGTCTACATAGCTCTACAAGTGATATATCCAAGCGTCTTTCCTTGCCCGAACCTCTAGCAATTTCGGGGACCGGGGGGGAGGGGTTCTAATTGATGGCACCCAACGACGTCCTCTGGGCGTATAGTTTAAACTTTTCCTCGACTTCCCACGCGCCCGACCAGTATTCGACGGTACATGAGAGGCGGGGCGATGGGCCCTTGGTGCGTTCGCCTGCGATTTTGTGTTCGAGGCCGCGGAAGCGGCGGCAGAGGACGTCGTCTTGGCTGGGGGGAGGGGGTGAGTCTGGCGTTGCGCCAGAGTGGAGGATGGCAAGGGAGGGTGGGACATACCTCCTGAGACGCAAGACGAGGCAAAAGTCGTTGTTCCCATCGCCAACGTAAACGACTCGATCGAATTCAGTGTTGGATTTACGAAGGGCGTCGAAGTAACGCGTGAGTTCTTGACCTGTCGCGCGGGAAGGGGTGGGAGATCAGACGTGTGGAAGGGTGGGCAACGTAAACGACGTGGACATACCCTTGCACATGTTTTCCTCACATCCGACTTGGCAGTTGTGAGGTGGGTCGTCGGGGCCGACGCGCCGACGGAGAACGAGGCGGTGTGGGTTTTCGGAGGTAAAGTCGGCGGGGTTGGTGATGATGGTGTCGAAGCATTCTCGGATGCCTTGGTGCTGAGGATCGGCGCGGGAGGGGCACACGATCAAACTACATCTGGGTGTGGGGAGAGAACGAAGACGTACCTGGAGGATGAAAAAGGTGTTGGCGTTGGAGAGGACGAAGAGGGTGGTGTCGAGGCTGTCGGAGTCTTTGAGGTGCCGGATGTCGCGCTTCATGGCTGGGTGCTGAAAGCGATATACTCGATATCGGGCTTGTGTATGCCCCGTTCCGGATGAGACAGCTCGCGCAGACAAGTTCGGCACTTTGGAGAGAGGGAAAGGAACGGTTAGACGCGAGAAGACGGCGGAGGGTGCTGGTCTCACACGAGGTCCGTCCATTGCACGGTCTGCCCGAGCTCCCGTGTGCGATCCCTCATTTTTCTGCGAATGTCGGGCGCGAGGACTTCAAAGACCCAGCGGTCGGAGTCTTGGTCTGCCATGGACCTGGTGGGGCATCAGATGTTATTTTATTGTGTGCGAGAATGAGAGACTGGCCAGTCAAAGTCAGAAACGACGAGTTGTTTCTTGGTTGAGGTCATTGACGGTGATTGGGAGTGGTGCAAGATACGAGATCTACTAAATCCAGTGACGGCTGTGCAAGGGGTTTGACAGGCCGCCGTCCCGTCCCCTGGTAGACCGCATGCCGGCCATCGTCTGCACAGCGAAGGCGTCCTACAAGAAGCTGCCTGGCACGCTCGAACTCACGGACGACCACCTTCAATGGACGCAGGACGGTAAAAAAGCCCCTTCCGTACGCGTACCCCACCAGGACGCCGCCTGTAAGCAGACACGGTTCCGCGCGCATGCTCGCTGCTCACCCATCCACAGCGCTCTTCTGCAGCAAAGAAGGCGCCGCCCAAGTTCGATTGAAGCTCGGACTTGTCAACGACGATGCGGGACACAACTTCACGTTCACGGCGACACCGCAGGAAGCCTATTCGGAGAGGGAGATCTTCAAGCAAGAATTGACCAACATCATCAGCCGCAATCGCAGCGGTGGCGCCCCGGCCGCTGCGACGAACGGAGGGGCTGCTGCTGCACCGGCGCAGACGCCAAAACGGCCTGTCACTGCCGCGCTTCCTGCGTCGAGAGCCTCGACCTCCCGCGCCACCTCTGTCGTGAGCGATGGAAGGACACCCGTTCTTTCGGGACAAGACCCGGCGACGGAATTTCGATTGAGAAAGAGGGTTCTGCTGGAGAATCCAGAGTTGCTGGCGTTGCACAAGGAACTCGTCCTGGCCGGTCAGATCACAGAGGCGGAATTCTGGGAGGGGAGAGAGGTGCGAGCGTTTTTGTTTTGCTGTCTCGTGTTGTGATCCGACCTTTTGTTACCTCGCCGGTTGGCATACGTAGCACCTCCTGCTTGCAGAGGCAGCAACAGAGAGTCAGAAACGCGGCCGTCCGGGTAAGCTTGTAGATCCTCGCCCACAAACGGTAGAGGGCGGCGAAATCAAAATCGTCATCACACCTCAGCTCGTCCACGACATCTTCGAGGAGTTTCCAGTGGTGGCGAAAGCATATAATGATAATGTGCCAAACAAGGTGACGCCTATTGTTTCTTACACGCGTCCCCGTGCAGCGTTGACCTGTGTCCAGCTCTCTGAAGCCGAGTTCTGGAAACGCTACTTTCAGAGCAAGCTGTTCAACGCACACCGGGCCTCTATACGGTCTTCAGCCACGCAGCACGTCGTCAAAGAGGACCCGATATTTGACAAGTATCTCGAAAAAGATGACGATGGTTGGTCGACATTGTTGCATTACGGTTACGAGACTTATGCTCAGATCGGACTAGAATTGGAACCAAGACGGCCGAGGGACGATGTATCAGATTTGTACATCAGCCTCGGTGCTACGCTCGAGGATCACGGGGAGGTGGGCTAAGGCGTTTCGCTGGTGGTGGTACTAACGCATCATGCATAGACGGGAAACGAGAGAGATATTACCATGCAGGCTGGTCGTCAGCGCGGTGCACTCCCGCTCATTCGCAAATTCAATGAGCATTCAGAGAGATTGCTTAATTCCGCGCTGTAAGTTATGCTTGCCTCTTTAAACGCATCCCTCACGAGTTCTTCTGTCACCAGAGGAGATGTACCACGCAGTAAGCGACGACGGGTGGACGGTGGGGACGGAGAGGTGAAACTATTTCCTCCAATTCCACGCATCGTCTACTTAGGTGTGCACAGGGTTCCTTTTCTGAAATCGAATACTACGACCTCCAAGATCACGAGTCGTCTCCTGGTATTCTTCTCGAAATGCAAGATCGACAACGATATTTCGAGGGGCAGCTGGGCAGAGTAGGGGCAGCGAGCGGCGGGGCAGAGGGTTCGAGTGAATTGACCGACGTACAGAACGCGTTGAAGGAAATTGTGAACGGAGTGAATGGATGGGAAGGCAGGTTCAGTCAAGTAGGTTTCTGTTTATACGTTGGCGTTCGACTGATCAACGGGGACTTGGCAGCTGAAGATAGACAGAAAATCCGGCGATGCGGCATTGTTGTCCATGACGCAGAACGTCGCCGCGCGGCTAGACACCAAGGCGAACAAATGTACGTATATCGTAGCTATACCTCTTCTCCCGTTTCTCATCGCCGTGCCCTTGACAGCTGATTTTCCTCCTGGCCTCTTCCGCCAACTTACGACGTGTCAAACGGCCGCAAACGAGTTCCTCCGACAATTCTGGACGTCGATATATCCGCCCCCTGCCGACCTCCCTACACCGACCTCTACCGCAGCACAGCGGTCGGCAAAGGCAGCCAAGATGGCAGGGTACCTCGGTAAGACGCACGAAAAGGTCGACGCGCTGGTGAGAGCTGCCGTCCTGGAGGGCGTGGAGGGAAATAGGGTGGTTATCGTGAGTGGATACTTCTCTTCACTCTATTTCCTGCATTCCCCTCATTGTGTCGTGCGACTTTTAATTTATGACGTGACACAGGCTATGAAACCTCTGATGGACGCCGTGGAGCACGCGCTGGCGTTTCATCGTGGAAGGATCGCGACCGGGGGTGGCGTCAAGCTCGTATGAATTGCCTACTGTGTGGGCGTAATGGCACATTATATAGCAATGTAGTTGAAACACGGTAGATACTCTACTCGACGTCGGTCAAGACCACGCTCGACGCCCACCGGCAATGGCTGGGTGGACAAGCGAGGTACCGAGCAGATGTGTACCGGTGTGCCTATTTACTCACATCTTACCCTCTTCGCGCCGGCAAAGTGGTCCTCTCCGCGTTTTGAGGAGATTCTGGGGGTGAGATTGCTTCGACGGTGGGTGAAGCCGATGTAGATGCCAAGGAGTCCCGAATCCGCACAACACCTCCCCTACATTTAGGTCATAAACCCAAATTCATGCTGTGTCTTGATGTAGTATTGAAGGAAAACAAACCTTGCACACATGATGAATTGAGGTCACGAGATAATATGGCTGTTACAAGGTTATCCAAACAGTCTTCCAGGATTTGATCAACCTTCATCACCACCACATGCACCACATGCACTGCCCCCAACGCTGCCCCCACCTCCACCCTCATCTCGACAGTAAATAGGCCCATCTTGGCCAGCAGATCCGAAACCACAGCTACCTCCAACACCCTTGATATAACAGTGAATAGGCAACCCAGAAACGATGACATGAACAAGCCACATACAGCAGCACACTGGGCACCCCCAAACGTAGCACCACCGCCCACAACGCCCCCAACACCTATAGCGCACCCAGCGATCGGCGCATAATACAGCGGAATGGGATACAGAAACGGCTCCGGATGGTCACGACTCGTCTGTCGCGTATCGAGGTCGCCAGTACCTTCACGCGCTCGTCGACGTTCTAGTTTTTCCCGTCGACGTCGACGCGCCCTCATTGACGATCGGTGGTGGTGCATAGGAAAGACTGCGTTGTGGTCACTTGGGTGGGTGCCGGGTGTTGCTGTGGCCGGTGGCTGCAGCGCCGTATGCGGGGGTTCACTTTTATACAAGGCACGTCGTATGCGTTGGATGAGAGTCGTGCCTGGATGTGGGCACCCACAGTGGGTGTACGGGACTTTGTATCGATCCTACAGCGACGGATACGTGTCAGTGTATTTATGGGTCCCACAAAAGGTTGCGCGACGTACGATCCAAGCGCGGCAGGTGATGTCGAACGCTGTGGCAAGGTGGTTTTCCTCAACTTTGTCATCGCTGGAAGTGGAAACCAACCATTCCGATGAACACACGATCTTCATGGATGGCATGCTTGTACTCACTGATCGACATACTGACCCATCAGCCTTTTACAATCGTATTGGTACCGATCGGCCATGAGCTGGTGTGTGTGCCACGCAAGATCAATGTCGAGTGTCGGGACGAAGAAGGATCCAGGTGAACCAGCAATAAGGTTCAGATAGCTGGACATATGATGAGCAGGGCAATAAGAAAGTGTTGGTGCGAACGTCGTACGCATGGTATCTTGCCACGCAATGCTCTAGGATGATCGCTCCGTCACTGTCTGAAAGGAAACCCGGGTGTGTCCAACCAAGCTCAGCCATCTTGCGCACGAACGAGCCCTGACGCAAGACCTGGTCGTTTGTTTAGATTGAAGAAATGAAAAGGGCACAACGACGGACTGCACCGACGAGCTCGATCGAAAATGGCCTATCGTCCGAATAAGCGTGATCTATTCGGTTTGTTCTGACAAATGGATGGTTACACCAGCGCTAGCAAAATGCATGCAACAACATACATTCTGACGACAAAGGATTCCTTTAATTCCGCAGAGAACTTGGATGGAGAGTAATCAAACGCGTCCATGACATCCTTTGCTGTGATTGGGCGGCCCGACGTCGAAGATCGACCAGAAAATGCTTTTATCCTAGACCTCACTCGGTCCTTGATCAGTGATGCACGACCGGTGTCACTCATTTCGATTCGTGAATGAAGTGTCCCCCTGGAATCGTAAAAACGTAGGTCCATACAAATCGTTTACATCGATGATGGCATCGAGTTCGATAGAACGACTCACGCGAGGAATGCCACCAGTCCGTCACTTTTTTCCATCACAATGTTTTTCGCGAACTTGAAGAGACCGAGTAACTCCTTGGTGATTATCCCGCTACAAAAAGAACAGATAGCTGTAAATTTACTCTGCGCATACCCCCTGCCTTCTGGCGCGAGAATCGCTGGTGGTGACTCAGCGAACTGCCACACATGACGACGCAAAACACCGACACTCACGGACTGCTGTCCAGGATTCGCAATGAGGGCACTGAAGTGTTACATCCGTCAACACCCTCGCAGAGTCAAAAGGGTCATATGGTGTCATCGTTTTGTCCCGCCAGAATTGCGCTCGATCGGGATGCGGCCGATTCGTGAGCAGCTCGGGAGAACTCTGCGAAAGCTCGATCAACTTAGATGAACATCTAGAATGGCTGCGACTACTTGCGAGGTGAACGGTCAGGTATTCCGTATATTGTGGCAAAGATGAGAGCGTTGGCACGCGCATAGTATCTTCAGCATACCAACTAACCGAGTTTATCAGCAAGCATCCGAAACACGCATTTTCGTGCACATACATCGGGTTGAGAAGATATGCGTGCCAAACCATCACGACGTCGATCGGAGGCAGCTTATTCTTGATAGTTCCGGCCTGCACATCACGAACGCTAACACACCACCGTTGAAACCTGTGAATAGCATTCGTTCTCTTTCCTGCGGAGTCGAGAGATTCCAAGATCCTACCTTTCCACCGCAAGACTCACGAACCATCCCCAACGTGTTTCCGCATCCATGATACGTACGTCTTGTGGAAAACGTGATACATCTCCAGATTCCACGTCACGTCGGAGGATATCAAAAGCGTGTAAGAGGGCCAGATGCCCTCTGAGGTGTTTAGCCTTTACAAGCGGACGCGTTTGATTCCGGCCGACTGTATAAGTCGTTGGAGGGGCCACATGGCCCTGTAGTGTACTATGAGGTAACTGGTCTGGAGCCGACATGGTGTGGATGGTGATCTGGGGTATAGCTGCGGATACTAGCTGTCGCGAAAGGGAGGGTTGGTATTATAGCCCTTGGGGCACAGCTCAATGTGCCCAATCCAGACAAACTTGCTGGCGCCGTCGCGACGAGAAGCACGATAAGTTCGTTCTCCGAGGCGCCACTGCCTCGCCTGGTTCGTGATGTGCTGTAGAGGAGCAGATTAATACAATGATAAGCGGGTGCGCCATGGCTCCCTACTGAATGCTTAGTATAGTCTAAGCTATCTGGCCTCGTGTGAGTTTGGGTTCACGGGCAGCCTGGTGTCGGTCGTTCGCGAGCCTCGGCTCTGGCCACCGATCAGCCAATCAGTCAACTCCCAGTACCTCGATCTTTACCAACAGCGGAACGTGTGCGGCCAACTGCGCACGCTGGAATGAACGTGGCCACGAAAGCAAGCAAGAAACGATCAGCACGAGTACTAATAAGAATGTGCGATTCGAACCTGTGCACGTGTGCCTCACGACAAGGACAGGATTCTCTTCTACGCAGCACGCTGTGGTGATCAAGGACGGACCGGGGAGCCTTTGGTAGCAACGGACAAGGTCCTTTACGCCGACTCTAAGCTACACTTTTGGAAATAGAGGTGGCGCGACACTTACCAGATCGACTCGTCTACCAACGTTGCTGGCACGCGTCTGGACCGCCAAGATGTTTTCTTTAAGTGTGATTCGACAGAATGTACTTGGATCCGACCGATCCCGGTGAAACTCTGGATGTATAAGCGTGAGCAGCATTGCAGTGGCAGCTTATGGTTCCACAGCAAGGATAGTAGCTGTCTTTTCGGATGATGAAGGTGGTGCAAGGATGAACGTCGTCAAGCATGCGCTTCAGAGGAAAGGATGTTTTCCAGGAGACGAAAACTAAACGTTGGATCGTCGTAGGCGACTCACAACTCGAAAGAATTTCCTCACTCGTAGAAACCAAAAAGTCTGTGATTACTGTAAGGCGAACAACCCACCGATACAAGGTACATATTGTCTGCCATCCCCAAGCCAACCAAGTCCGTGCGAGCCTGGGACCATACCGAAAAATGTCTATGCTGCAGTACAAAAGCAAAGCTCCCGGCAAAAGTGAACCTATTAAGAAACCAACAAACCCAAAGTGAGTAAATGTCACATAAAGAGGTGCTGAGCAACAAAAGGACAGGGGAGGATGACCACAAGTGCATAGACAGATGGGTGTGTGGTGAGCCATGTTGATAAAGATGGTGGGAAATGGTCGTGTGGTGGGCGATGACGGGTGTTGTGCCACAGAGGCAGACCAGGGGACATTGTCATCTTCAGATTGTGCTGCCATGCACACAGAGGAGTGATACTCTCCACATCTTGAGGAGATTCTGGGGGTAAAATTGCTTCAACAGTGGGTGAAACTGACATAGATGAACCAACATAGATGCCAAGGAGTCCCGAATCCGCACAACACCTCCCAGATCTACATTTAGGTCATAGGCCCAAATTCATGCTGCGTCTTGATGTAGTAAACAAACCTTAGACACATGATGAATTGAGGTCACAAGATAATATGGTTGTTACAAGGCCATCCAAACAGTCTTCCAGGATTTGATCAACTTCCACCACCACATCAACCACCACCACCACATCCACCACCCCCACCGCCGCCGCAACCACCGCCGCCCCCACCTCCACCTCCACAAGCAGACCCACCACAGCCAGCAGACCCGAAACCACAGCTACCTCCAACACCCTTGATATAATAGTGAATGAGCAACCCAGAAACGATGACACGAACAAACCACATACAGCAGCACACTGGCCACCCACGAACGGGGCACCACCGCCCACAACGCCCCCAACACCAATAGCGCACCCAGCGATCGGCACATAATACAGCGGAATGGGATACAGAAATGGCTCCGGATGGTCACGGCTCCTCCGTCGCGTATCGAGGTCGCCTGTACCTTGGGAAGCTTCACGCGCTTCCCGGAGGTGTCGACGTTCTAGCTTTTCCCGTCGACGTTCACGCGCGTTCATTGAGGATCTGTGGCGGTGCATAGGGAAGACTGCGTTGTGGTCACTTGGGTGGGTGCCGGGCGTTGCTGTGGCCGGTGGCTGGAGCACCGTATCCGGGGGTTGATTTCCCTCCAAGACACGTCGTACGCGTTGGCCGAGAGTCGTGCCTGGATGTGGGCACCCACAGTAGGTATACGGGACTTTGTATCGATCCTACAACGATGGTTGCGTGTCAGTGTATTTCTGGATCCCGCGTCGAGGTTGCGCGACGTACGATCCAAGCACGGCAGGTGACGTCGAACGCTGTGGCAAGGTGGTTTTCCTCAACTTTGTCATCGCTGGTGGGAACCGGCCATTCCGGTGAACACGCGATCTTCATGGATGGCATGCTTGTACTCACTGATCGACATACCGACCCACCAGCCCTTTACAATCTTTTTGGTACCGATCGGCCATGAGCTGGTGTGTGTGCCACGCAAGATCAATGTCGAGTGTTGGGACGAAGAAGGACCCAGGTGAACCAGCAATGAGGTTCAGATAGCTGGACATATGATGAGCAGGGCAATAAGAAAGTGTTGGTGCGAACGTCGTACGCATGGTATCTTGCCACGCAATGCTCTAGGATGATCGCTCCGTCACTGTCTGAAAGGAAACCCGGGTGTGTCCAACCAAGCTCAGCCATCTTGCGCACGAACGAGCCCTGACGCAAGACCTGGTCGTCTGTTTAGATTGAAGAAATGAAAGGGGCACAACGACGGACTGCACCGACGAGCTCGATCGAAAATGGCCTATCGTCCGAATAAGCGTGAAGTATTCGGTTTGTTCTGACAAATGGATGGTTACACCAGCGCTAGCAGGATGCATGCAACAACATACATTCTGGCGATAAGGGATGCCTTTAGTTTTGCGGAGAACTTGGATGCAGAGTAATCCAACGCGTCCATGACATCCTTTGCTGGGATTGGGCGGCCCGACATCGAAGATCGACCAGAAAATGCTTTTATCCTAGACCTCACTCGGTTTTTGATCAGTGATGCACGACGGGTGTCACTCATTTCGTCTCGTGAATGAAGTGTCCCCCTGGAATCGTAAAAATGTAGGTCCATACAAATCGTTTATGTCGATGATGGCACCGAGTTCAATAGAACGACTCACGCGAGGAATGCCACTAGCCCATCACTTTCTTCCATCACAACGTCTTTCGCGAACTTGAAGAGACCAAGTGACTCCTTGGTGATTATCCCGCAACAAAAAGAACAGATAGCTGCAAATTTACTCTGCGCATACCCCCTGCCTTCTGGCGCGAGAATCGCTGATGGTGACTCAGCGAGCTGCCACACATGACGACGCAAAACACAGACACGCACGAACTGGTGTCCAGAATTCGCAATGAGGGCACTGAAGTGTTACGTCCGTCAACACCCTCGCAGAGTCAAAAGGGTCATATGGTGTCATCGTTTTGTCCCGCCAGAATTGCGCTCGATCGGGATGCGGCCAATTCGTGAGCAGCTCGGGAGAATCCTGCGAAAGTTCGGTCAACTTAGATGAACATCTAGAATGACTGCGACTACTTGCGAGGTGAACGGTCAGGTATTCCGTATATTGTGGCAAAGATGAGAGCGTTGGCACGCGTATAGTATCTTCAGCATACCAACTAACCGAGTATATCAGCAAGCATCCGAAACACGCGTTTTCGTGCACATACATCGGATTGAGAAGATACGCGTGCCAAACCATCACGACGTCGATCGGAGGCAGGGTATTCTCGATAGTGCCGGCCCGCACATCACGAACGCTAACACACCACCGTCGAAACCTGTGAATAGCACTCATTCTCTTTCCTGCGGAGTGGAGAGAGTGCAGGATCCTACCTTTCTACCGCAAGACTCACGAACCATCCCCAACGTGTTTCCACGTCCATGGTACGTACGTCTTGTGGAAAACGTGATACATCTCCAGATTCCACGTCACGTCGGAGGATATCAAAAGCGTGTAAGAGGGCGAGATGCCCTCTGAGGTGCCGAGCCTCTACAAGCGGGTGCGTTCGATGCCGGCCGACTGTATAAGTCGTTGGAGGAGCCACATGGCCTTGTAGTGTACTATATTGAGGTAACGGGTCTGGAGCCGACATGGTGTGGACAGTGATCTGGGGTATAGCTGCAGATACTAAGTGTCGCGAATGGCAGGGTTGATATTATAGCCCCTGGGGCACCGCTCAATGTGCCCAATCCAGACAAATGCTGGCGCCGTCGCGACGAGAGGCACGGTGTTCGTTCTCCGAGGCGCCACTGCCTCGCCTGGTTCGTGATGTGCTGTAGAGGAGTAGATTAATACAATGATAAGCGGGTGCGCCATGGCTCCCTACTGGATGGTTATAGTCTAAGCTATCCGGCCTCGTGTTGAGTTTGGGTTCACGGGCAGCCTGGTGTCGGTCGTTCGCGAGCCTTGGTTCTGGCCACCGATTAGCCAATCAGTCAACTTCACCTTTGTTCCCAGTGCCTCGATCTTTACCTACAGCGGAACGTGCGCAGCGTAAAATGTAGCCAACTGCACACGTTGGAATCAACGTGGCGACGAAGCAAGAAGAATTGGGGCGAGGAACGATCGGCACTAGTACTAGTTTGAAGGTGTGCGATTCGAACCTGTGCACGTGTGCCTCACAACAAGAACAGGTTTCCCTTCTACGCAGCACGCTGTCACCTGATCTAGGACGGACCAGGGATTGGTGGTAACGGACAAGGTCCTTACGCCGACTCTAAGCTACACTTTTGGAAATAGAGGTGGCGCGGCACTTCCCAGATCGACTCGTCTACCAACGTTGCCGGCACGCGTCAGGCTGGACCGTTTTCTTCAAGTGTGATTCAACAAAATGTACTTGGATCCGACCGATCCCGGTGAAACTCTGGATGTATAAGCGTGAGCAGCATTGCAGTGGCAGCTTATGGTTCCACAGCAAGGATAGTAGCCGTCTTTTCGGATGATGAAGGTGGTGCAAGGATGAACGTCGTCAAGCACAGTGCGCTTCAGATCTAGTGGTCCTGAGTCAACTAGCCAAGAGGAAAGGATTTTTTCCAGGAGACGAAAACTAAACGTTGTATCGTCGTAGGCGACTCAACTCGAAAGAATTTCATCACTTGTGGAAACCAAAAAGTCTGTGATTACTGTAAGGCGAACAACCCACCGATACAACTTGACAAGGTACATATTGTCTGCCATCCCCAAGCCAACCAAGTCCGTGCGAGCCTGGGACCATGCCGAAAAATGTCTATGCCGCAGTATAAAAGTAATGCTCCTGGCAAGAGCCAACCTATTAAAAAACCAACAAACCCAGAGCGAGTAAATGTCACATAAAGAGGTGCCGAGCAACAAAAGGACAGGGGAGGATGATCACGAGTGCATAGACAGATGAGTGTGTGGTGAGCCATGTTGATGAAGATGGTGGGGAATGGTCCTTTGGAGACAGAAAAAGACATGGGTAATTGCATTCATGGTGTGGTCATATCGGGGAACGAGGCAAGCCCAACGCAGTGTTGATCTTCTCTACCCACTGTGACGCGACAGTACTCGATTCGGCAGCATATGTCTGCGATTTCGTCGACTATATGCGCCGCGTTAGCACACGAAAAGCGAACGGGCACTGTGCAGAAAAGGATAAACGCACCGTCAAGACGACAAACTCTCTCTCGCTCTTCCTTTCTGCACTTTCGACGATCGACTTGGCCTCTTTCTCCTTGTCTTTCTCCTTGGGTTTCTCTGTACCCGAGCTCGCGCTAATGCCTTTCCTCAAACTCAGCTCCGACTTCAAACCGACATCTCCCTCTACTCTCTGCTTGACGCACAATAGCCGGTGTGTCGTCAGCAACAACTGCCTCGTCTTTGGTCGGATAGGCGACACGCTGATCGGAAGCCTCAGCTTGCTCCCTCGCCGCTTTGGAGAGCGAGCCTCAACACGTGTGTCAAAGAGAATAACTTCTCCAGGAAGAAGCAACGACGAGCTAATATGGCGTCAGTTCGTTGCATCGAGGAGTGCGAAGAGCAGTCGAGCTTACAAGTCCACTTCACGCAGTCGTCCGTTGCCTTGTACTGGCGTCAATGCTCTGGTACGCCCTCTTTCGAGTTCTTGAGTAGTGATTGCGGCAACGATGCTTGACCTGTCAACCAAGCTACCGTCGGAGGAACTGGTACCCGATCCCGGTGGGTTGCCGTTGTGTGGAGTCGAAGGAATGGGTATTGGGATCGGTGTCAAGGACAACTTTGAGATCTGGGGTATGGTGGAAAGTAAGGGTGACTCCTTGTCCGCTTCCTTGTCCACCTTGGCGACGTCGTCGGTCCCATTCGCGTTCTCCACAGCCGGAGTCGATTCAACGGGAGTATCACCATTAGCAATCGTGAGGGTATAATCCGGGAGTTCCCCCGTGGGCCCGACCTCCTCCACGATGCGCGATGCGCGTCTAAACGTGCTCGTGTCCTTGAGCTTATATCTCTCAAACTCTGCGCCGTGGGCGTCCTCTGCCCACGCTATCCCATCACCATCGACTGGTGGACGGCCCTCGTGCGCCGCAGCGACTCGGCTGTCGTCTACCATTGTACCCTCTGTCTCGCCTGCATCGACGTCGTCCTCTGCACCAACAAGCGCATCCCATTTCACACCGACATCATCCCACTGTGTGTCCTCCCCGTCTCCGTCTAACAGGCGTGTCCGGTTGACGGGCTCTTTCTTTACGAGGCCAGGCTCTAGTGGAGGCGGTGGATCTGTCCAGAGGGTGTTCCAGTTGACAGAAGCGAGGAAAGGATGGGCACGAAGGGGCGATGGCGAAGACGGTGTTCGGGATGCGCCGAGCCTCTGCAGGGGGTCTCGGACCTATATTTAGTGAGGTAGGGGGGTCAACTCGCGGATAAAGAGGAAACGCGGTAATGACGAACCAGAAGGTTGCTTACGAAATCCTTGGCGTCTTCGTCGAAACCTTCAGGAAAAGAATAGTCCAGGGACTTGATCTTCTGCCACGTGAGGTACTCGGACAGTCCCTGGAAGGCGAATCTGCCCGCGATCATCTGGAAGACGATGCAACCAAGCGACCATAAGTCGGAGCTGTGGAAAGATGTCAGATCTCCGAAACGGGTAGGGAACAAGCGCTCGCTTACCTCTTGGATGTCTCGTTGCGTTCCAAGAGCTCCGGAGAGACATACTGGGCAGTCCCAACGAATGAATTGGCGCGTTCTTCTGCAATTCCACGGGTTGGGGTGAGCAGACAGCAGCGGACCAACGGGGAGGGGACAACGCACGGCCGTTTTCAAGGATCTTGCCTGTTCCGAAATCGGTAATCTTTATCCGGAACTCGCTGTCAAGGAGGAGATTCTCCGGTTTAAGATCTCTGTGATTGGAGGGCGTTCCGAAATGGGTGTTTATGTCATACTCCGGGATGGGAGGGGCGTACCTATGGATAACATCCTTGTCGTGCATGTACTCGATAGCATCGACGATCTGCGCTGTATAATACCTCGCGCACGCCAACGACAACGATCCAAGACGCGATATCCGCGATTGCATCTCGCCGTTTGGTGCAAGATCGAGCACAAAGACTACGTCGCTCCGTCAGCCGCTGACCGATCACTCCAACGGAAGACGTACACAGACTCCATTCATCCTGAAACGTCCAGTGTAGGTGGATAATACCCGGGTGTCCAGCCCCGAGTTTCACGAGCGTGGTCTTCTCTGCAAGTGCCACAAGCATCTTCTCTTTGCGAATCAGGTGATTCTTGTCTAGAATCTTGATAGCATATTCTTGTCCGCTGCGGGCGTATCGCGCCCGCATCACCTGTAGAACGTGACATATTACATATTACCTGTCAGCGTGGCCGCAGCAACAATCGCGTACACCCGCCGTACGCACAGTGGAATACGATCCCTCGCCAAGGGTATCTCCAAACACGAAATCCTGTGCCGACAGACGCGTGTTTGCGGACGGGTTTTGCGACCTTGAGGGTTTGCGCGATTTGGAGCGCGGGTGACCTTGTCTGGGGACCAAGACGGACTCGGGAGCGAGATCCCGATTCTCTGTCCCGTCCGATACGCCCAACTCCCTCGTCAGGTAGGCAGGGGGCGGTCGAACGGAGTGCGAATTCGGTGAATGTGGACTGCGCGAGCGGGGAGACGAAAAGGTGCGAGTCGGCCGTGGTCGGGGTGTGAGGATGGTGGTCGTGCTCGTCTCGGAATCGGAGGAAGATGATATGACGGATGTATTTCTGCTGAGATCCGCGAGTGTGGGGGGGAAGGTAGGCACTGTGGACTGCCCTTGGAGTTGTGCGGTGTCGAGCATCCAGGTTGCAGAGACGGTTTGTCGGAAGAGTGTCGTGGACGCTGGTAGGACAGGACAACTTTTGTGCTGAGAGACAAGCGTGGATCTGGAACATCCCCAGTGCACAGCCACCCCCTGTCGAAAACCCTCCCACGACGACCGAGGACCGCGCCCGTTTCATATGCAGTATCTCCAGTGCGTCCAGACTGCACGGAACCTCGCTGTGCACTGCTTGGTGGCGGTATTTCCGTCCTCTTGCGCGCAAGCTGTCTGGAAACATGAACATGCTTTCGGATCATCGACACTGTCGGTGCCAAAGCAGACCTCATGCTACCCATCTTGTGGAATATCATTGATGCAACCCTAGCGGATCACCGCCGACAGTTGGCCTCCCTGGTCCCAATATGCACATCTGGTGCCAGCGGAGCGACGGCGTCGGAGCTTCTCCGTCTTAAGTGTGGGATAATTTCGTGACAGAGAGCCATGAAACCGATGATCGCCGACACGCATACCTTGATCAAGTTCCGTCCCGTTCGAGCACCGCCAAGAGCGGTATTGTAAGGGAGCTGTCTGGACGATGCAAATACATATGAGCCTGCAGCCGGCGACAGACATTTATGGCCGACACGCGGAGATTGCCAGCATGCAAACTGCATCATCTAGAACTCTAGGCGCAATGCGCTTGCAAACCCCTTGTCGCAACATACGGGGGATATGAGCGTGTGTAGCATAGACGGGTCAAGCGGTACGCCGATGGGCTGAGAGCAGCCTGAGCGGTAAACATGATAGATTAACGGAAAGCCATATCCTCTTCCGCGGTCCCCAACTCAGTCCAGTCGTCGAGTGTCCGCGGGTGAATCTTGTCTCGTGGTGTCGATCTCGCCTTCCCTCTCTGCTTCTTCATATCTCCAGTTTTCTTCCAACCATCGAAGCTCCACCCGTCATCCTCACCCGGCCGCAGGACCGAACCCTTCCATGACTCCTCCTGGGGGCTAGACGTCGACTTTCGAGACCGATCGCGGAGTGCAAGTCGCTCAATTCGGTGAAGGAGTCTCATCACCTCCACTTCTCCCAACTCTTGCCAAGCCCTTCTTGCGAGTGGATTGACATCCTTTGCGTCGCGGAGATCCGCATGTCCATCCTCCCCCGCAGTTTCGAGTTTGGGCTCTCCAGGCTCTACCGGCCGTGCCTCTCCAACCTCCCTCCTCACCTTCTCTACCACGATACGCGTCCTCCCGTCAATCTTAACTCCATTCGCCCTCATCTCTTCAAGTGCATTGCATACCCCTTGTAAGTCGCCCCAGCCTTCCCACTTGGCTTCAATCAGCTCGTTGTAGGCCGGTGCTGTGCATCCAAAGACGTAAGACGGTATCGACACGCGCGCGGCATGATTGAAGATAGCAAGTGAAAGCGATGGGTTGGAATAAGTCGTTCGGAAGATACGCATCGCGTGCGCGATAAGGTGTGGGTAGATGGAATGATTACCGGGACGTTCTCTGGATGAACTAGAAGACGACGACACAGCAGAGGTAGCCGCCGTCACAGAGCGGTCCTTTCCTTTCCCTTCCTCTTTCGTCGCTGAGGCGGCAATCGCTCTCTTCGCTTCCTCGTCCCATTGTTGCGACTCCACAAACAGTTCCTTCGTCACCCATTGGAGGAGGTCGTAATCCGTGTTGAATAGTTCCATCGTCTCCTTTTTCCGATCGAGTTCTTCGTCGATAGCCGTAGTCCATCGAACGCGCGACGTATGACGACGCAGAGTGCGGAAGAGATCGTTGAGCGGGGTGCCCGCACGACCGATACTCGGCGTCTGTCCCGAAAACGACGCCGCGGACGAGGGAGGAGTGGCCGCGGACGGGGACGAGGTCGAAGCCGAACCGGGGGGAGAGCCTTTCCCCTCCTGCGCAGACACCGCATTGAATATCAAATCAAACATCTCGTCAAACACGCTCATCTCGCGCGCGGTGATGGACGCCCGTTGGTGTCTGACCCCCGACGAACGCTGCAGGAGTTTTTGGGTTGGGTTAGGAGCATGGCCATGGCTTCTCTTGCGTCCGGAAGGGGAGATGGCATTGCTGTCGTCGAGGCGCGTGCGGAGTCGTTGGGTGGGTGGGGAGACGGGTTCGATGTCGGAGAAAACGTGATCCCATGGTGATTCTGGCGCAGTGAAGATGGAGTCTTGGGGTTTGTCTGCGGGCTGGGAGGTAGACGAAGCGGCGGGGCTGGATGAGGCGGAGGTGGAGCAAGCGGGGGAGGTACTGAAATGAGAAAGGGCTGCGAGACAGCGGGACCGAGACCGACAGACCAACATCATGGGGACTGCCATCAAAGCGGTCATGTTGTTGGACGAGCAAGAATAAGAAAGCTAGACTTGCATGTATTAAACAGCCCTAGATACCCAAATAAGGCGCTATAGCCAAGTGGTTACGGCGACAGATTAGAAATCTGTTCCTCTTTGAGGGCGCAGGTTCGAATCCTGCTGGCGTCGAACTTTTTGTACCCTAACCCCGACACACATGATTACATTTTTCCACCATGGATGATGTAAAGTAATAAAGTAAGAATAAAATTCAATGAAAATTCAACTTCAGGAAATGGTACCCTGCTATATTGCCCCAAGCTTTTTAAATATTACTACAGTTATAAACATATAAAACTCAATACTAGCAGGATCTAATATGTATAGTACCTGAAGGAACCCTGTTGTTTTGATCATTCACTTGGAGTGCCTTGAATATTCCCACACTATTGCTGCAATGTCACAGGCACACTGCGTAATTCAATATTTATGGCAATTTGCTAATGGCAATATACCATATTAGGAATCAATCAAAATGTGGAATCTGAGATTTGTTGATAATGTTTCAAGAACTTGTAACTGAAACATGTGCTGACTAACTACTTCGCATGACAAACCCTTTTTTCTTCACATCCTAGATGCAAATTAATTGATGGTATTTGATCAATTAATTTTATAAAGTATTACAACATGCTAGGAATAAGTTCCTTTGACTTGGACCCTAAGTACTGCAATCTGTAGATCCAGATCCTGCAGACTTACGTATTCTGACATTTTTTGCATCAAGATAGCAATTGTAAAGCCAATCACTGTTCATTCAATTGCTTTTTCAATCCCATTTTTTGTACTGTTCCATATGCATTTTGCAATGGCAGAGTTGCTTACATCATGAACAATCCAGCACTATAGCCAATTGGTTACTGAAATCTGTTCCTCTTTGAGGACACAGGTTCAAATCCTACTAGCAACTGGCGCCAATTGCTCCTTTTTGTCCAGTCTGTGCAACTCTCCCAGTCTTCTAGGTCTTGCAAGCTCCCAAGCCTTCCTGTTCGCTGGAGTGGAAATCAGGCTATAATTACCTGGTGAGGTGTGTGCTTTTATTGCGGGGCTGAGTTAGATCGACTTTGGCGTCCGGCGGGGCTTTGGGCAAAACCCTATGTACTATGGAGCCGCTGGCCTTGCTTCGCGTCAATACGGCGTCTGAAAAGCGCTTCCTTCTCTCCGGGCTTTTACTGGCAGCGATCGACTCCATGACTCTCTGCCAGTTTGCTTGTTGAACCTGTGATCGAGAACCGAATGCAAGCGGCCATATCGCTGTGGTCATCCCGTTTGCGCGCGCATCCCATGGTGAGGTCTTGTCTCTTTTTTTTTTCCCTTTCGTGTCGGTGTTCTAACAGCGCCGTTTTTTACTCGTCTGACCGATCCGCTGAGATTGTTCCCCATTAGGTTCCAGGACACAACTTGAGGCGTAACATGGCAGGCTGGGGCCGGAAGCACGTCATGCGTGCGTAGAGGTGGCGAACAAGAGGTTAGAGCAGCAACGAAGGACTCGCGTTGGCGGCCAAATGAGGCCCACGAATCGCCCGACGGAAGCAGATATATAAAACGGTAAGCTGGGGATGTGCCGAGAGCGCCCACAAGCGTCGGATAGAACCAACCCAGCCCATTCATTCATTGCATATCGCCGTGTTGTCAGTCGGTAAGCACACAATAGAGTCACCCGTGTTATTTAAAAAAAGATATATGAATATATGAAGATTCTTCGGCGTTCCTCGCATCCTGGGTACTAGAGACCGGCGTGACTGTTCGAAAACCACTTCCTTGGCGAGGCGTCTGGCCATATACTATCCTCGCACCTTGCAGATTTTTCCTCGATCTCAGAACCCATTCCATTCCAAGTCACGACACAGTTCGCGGAGTCCAGTCCAAGCACGAAAACCACAAGCTGGAAAACGACAGTTGCCGAAGTACGCGAGAATCGATGGCGCCCATCCAGAGCCGGGTTCGTGCGGGGGGGGGGGGGGGTCAAAACGGCACGTCTAGTCCTCAAGGAGGAATCTGGGGTACGTCCCGCGTGTCGATTCACCGTCCGTTCTCCAACCCTTCCCCCACACGTCGTTTATGATAGGAGATATTCTATGCGGGCCCGATGCAGACATCACCAATTTGAGCAGGTCAGCATCCGTCATGCTACACAGACCAAGGGTCGAGGCTGATATATTTTCTGCAGAGATTGCTCTAAAGCCGTAGGATGACGTCCAGAATGCCAATACGTCATTGGTGTACTTGTTGGAGAAGAACACCGTTCTGCGTGAGCGCTCCTTGGTGTTTCCACCTCGCGGTGGTTTCGGGTGGGCGGGTTCATCACAACCCCAACGGAATCGTCATCGAGAAACCACCCAAAAAATCCGAGAAGCCGTGTACGAACCAGACGCGACGAAGTGCACCCCCGACAACCCAGCTTCAAATCCATCGCGCGGCCTGCTGAACGAAACCGAACGACTCTGTGCACGAAGGGGTATAACCCCGTCGTGAAAATCTCCACAAAGAAAACGGACACCTTGCCATACGAAGGACACGCAGAGGAGAAAGAGGTCGACTGATTCTGGGAAATCATGTCCACGGTCAATTCGGTGCAGGCTGGTTGAACGTTTGACATGTTCTGGAATCCGCGGTATATAGCGGCGTCGTTTGAGAAAGCTCACCGAATGAAGTGGTTCAGGAGGGGGAACGATGACCGAACGAGTGAGCGGGGGAATTACTTTGAGATAAAGTGCATGGGTGTATGCGTTGGCCGGCCGCTTGTGAACATACAATAGTCGTAACGGTGGCAAAGAGATTCTCGAGTCGCTCTAGTCGTG
Organism: Boletus coccyginus; assembly: GCA_025782845.1. Taxonomy (NCBI): domain Eukaryota; kingdom Fungi; phylum Basidiomycota; class Agaricomycetes; order Boletales; family Boletaceae; genus Boletus; species Boletus coccyginus. The sequence continues at coordinate 43,457 of JAHZSR010000128.1, forward strand.
AGGGAGTCAGGTTAGTCTGGTGACAAGGATAAGCTTGCATGACCCATGGCCGCCGTCGGGACCGACTGACTGACCGATGCGGCATGTGCGGCGGAACTTCGGATCTGAGGCTCTATATTCACACAAGTCATTTTCGTCTTTCCATTACCATCAACCTACCCGAAAGGAGTGTTCTACCAAAGAGAAGGGGAAAAAAGAAAGAGTAAGGAATGCGAGATATCATAAACCAAGAAATAATTGTCACTCGAAAAACGAAAGGGGTACTAGATCACGCGAGATATCGACACGGTATGTACGGGATTGGTATTACTTGTAATTCCTTGCAAGAAAGAAAAAGAGATGGGGGTCCATTCACATGAAAGCAAGAAGTGAGACGAAGAGTTGCGATCGGTAACCAAGATGATACAAGAAGCAAATGTCAAACTGTAAATGAAAGAGCGTGGGGAGCGATGAATAATCTGAAAGCAAAGGCATCGACTCGAAGCGCGAACATGAGTGCGCCAAAGTACCAATGAACATGCGTGACTGGAATTGTTGGGATTGGGATTGGCGAGTGCATTTGAGTACAAAGATGAACAAGGACACAGACAGCGGGCGAGGGTTTGTGTTGGTGTGAGCGAATCGGGCGGCAACTGGTCAGTATGCACGCAGAAATGTTCAAGGGGACGATGGGGAAAATGGGGGATGAAGAAGAGATAGATCCTGGACGGGATAGTCCTTGCAATCTGCGGACAACGATGGTGGGAGAGGGTTATCTCCTATTCCGGGACTTGGACACGCGTGGTTTGGGCGAGCTAGGGAGACTCGCGCCTCGCCCATGAACAGGCACATAGTCCTCGTCAGCTTCACCGCAATTGAGGTGCAAAAGTAGGTTATAGACGAACATCTGCTCGAATCTAACCCGGCCAACCCCGATCAGTATGAAACTGGTATCACGAATTGAGCGTAGGAACACTCACTGCGAGTTTGTAAATACGATCTTCATCGAGTCCGAATTGCATCTCAACAAATTTGGCGCCATCACTAGTGCCATGTTCGCAGCCGTCATCTTCGTGCTGGCCAGCACCTTCTCCTCCAGGAATAACTGCAAAAAGCTGATGATAAAGAGCACGATCCTCCGATTGATCGTCGGCAGTCGTCGGACGATCGCTACGCACGATGCTGGCTCAGCGGCCGCAGTAATACAGTCGTTGTACAACTCCTCGGGGACAAGCGGGTCCAAGAGCTCGCGGAGCCACAGCTTAAGCAGTGACGCAAGGACATGTGGGTCATCGACGTTCTCGAGCGTGTAATATCCCCTATCTATTCTGATCTTGAGCTCCGAGACGAGATCGCTATCACCAGGTACTCGAAAGATTCCTTCGCATTTCGTACCACCCAGTGCGAGGATGCCGTCTGCGAGGAATGGGAGGATGATCGGTATATTCTCGTTGGGGTAGTTGCGCTCTTGTAGGCGCATGACTGCATGCAACGACTCCCCGAATGTGGATGGGTTGAATGCCGCATCTGATGCGGTCTCGATCTCTGCGACAGATGGCGGTTTCCCCCTCGGGCCCTTCTTCGATATGGCAGATAATCGACGCAGACAGTGTTTCGCCATGATATCGACGCGGCCCTCAGATTGTGATATCCGTTGGAGAATGAAGGAGCGTAAGTAGGCCTCAAAGTTTTTCGATGGCGGGAACGCGATCAGCAGTACACAGAGCATCTGCCACCCCTTGAAAACGCTCTCCGGGTTGGGGTTGCCACTGAGCTGTTTCATCAACTGGCAATATATCTCGTCTCGTAATTCTCCGTGCGCGAGGCCCTCTGACAATAACCATCTCTCTTCCTCGAGGAGGCCCATCGTAGGAAGCGAACTCGTTGACCCATTGTGAATATTGTGTACAGGTATTCCAACCGGCTTTTCCCGCTCACGGTCACCCATAATGTGTTGGATCACCTTGAAGATTTTGACTGCATCCGTTTTTAGTGGACGGTTTAGCGCGAGGAGAGGCGAGGAGAGCGGGGCCTTTTGCCATGTCATCATTTGTGCCACTGGGACTCTACGGCGGAATATAAACCCCCTACGATGAGTGGAGAAATATTGTCGGGCGTAGTCCGATTCCACGAATTGTTGGATATCAGAAGCGAGGTCATGAGGAAGCACAGGATATGTCCTAGAAGGTGATCATCAGCCGGGATTTTCCACGGAGAAGCATAGGACAGACCCTGATGCGAGTGTTGCTGTGGGAGTATGACGGGAAGGTGGAGGGCTTGCCGAGGCCGAGACGGGGATAGGTTTGCCGGTCGATCGATTCTTGAGTGGACTCATTTCCAACGAAGCCTCTGCCAAGCCCAGTTAGGAGTGCCATGGTTGTCAAGGAATCCGTCGTACCTTCATTAGGAATGGGGTTGCTGATGGTCTTGCCATTCACGGTTGGTGGAGTGGATGTACTCCGTGTCATCCAGAAGGCACTATGTGCCGTGTACAGGTTCTTCGTCGAAGACTGTGTGACGTCACGCTTCTCTTTGGACCTTGAACTCGAACTACTCGTGCTTGGACGTGGTTTACCCTCCGCGGCGCCCGGACGAAGTGCCAAGGGGTGACCATGATCCGATGTTGATCTCCTCTCCGATAATGAGAACATCTCCACTGCGGCGTTCAAACTTTGCGGTGCTGGTGACCGGTAGGGTACGTATGAAGAAGACTTGGATCTCGATCGCGATAGCAACCCGTCCTCGGTATCGGTCATTGCACCGGCGTTGTTACCAGTATTGTGCCTTTGTTTCTGTTCCTTGGGGCTCGACTTGCCATTTGCAGAACTTGGTGATGTCGACTTGCGAGAAGCAGGGGTAGAAGGTTCTGATGCGTACGGGGATGCGGGAATGGGGGGAAGGTTGGTGTGCAATCCATTCGACCGGCCACGGGTCGTCCCGTTTGGTTGTCCATGTTGATCGTTTGTAAGGGAGCGTCTGATGGGTGGCGATTGCTGGTGTTGTCTTTTGGCAGGACTCGCGCTCGTGGACAGAGCGATCCGGCCTGGAGAACTGCGTGTTGACGAATACGAAGGTCTAGATTGCACATCTGCGTCACCAGATCGAGGTGAGACATGGCGGGTATCCTTGTCAGCACCGCCGGTTTGTGCTCGGGCCCTGCGATGGGCTTGGCGGTCGGGCGTCACGGCCTGGACACTGGAGGGCATTTTTTTGCGCATGCCGGTCTGGGAGAGACGGCGGCCGAGGGCTGTTTGCTAATACGCTACAGTAAGCATGTGTCGCGAACGGGGATGGGGAGGTCGAGTTACTTGGATGACAGTCAGGGGAATGACGAATCCGTTTGGGCGCTCCCAGACGGTCTCTCCTGTTTTAGTTTGATAATAATATGGTATGCCACCGCGAGACTCGTCACTAAGCTCCCACCACTCGCCATCCTCGCTGGGAGGGAGGCTGTATAAAACTGAGAAACATGATTTGAAATTTGGGACAATACGACTCACACAAAGGTGCCCAGGGGAGGGTCCCAGCTAACCTGACCTGTCGCTGGACATGCAAAGAACGTGGTGCTGGTCTTTTAAACACGACGACGATTGTACCGGTCACCAACGGCGCAGAGGACGAGACACGACGCACCTGTGGATCGATCAAGGTCACCCAAAAGTTGGCGCCCCAGGTCGAGCTGTCCGGATCAAACGACAGCGCAAACGCCCCCGACGGACGAGGACTCTGCAGCGGCTCGCCGTTCACGTTTACTTGCGGTACCACTATCGCCAACTGGGAGGCGCCGTTGGGGGCTGCCTCGGCTGGCCTCGGCGCGGGTGGCGTCGCGGGTGCGGGCGCGGGATTGGGAGAGGCGGTCTGATCGAGGGTGCTATCGCGTTCGGGGGTGGCCATGAGTGTTGGTGTGAGAATCGCGCAGAGGGCGGGGAGAAAAAGAAGAGCCGAGTTGGGTAAAATACAGACGACGTGCTCGTCGAGGGGACTGCGCGGGCGCACAACCACTCGGACGTCGAAAATTTGCGGTCACGAAGGCGAGCTTTGCAAGGGTGAGATAGACCGACGCCTTCATTTACCACGTCCGTATGCATCTTCGCTTACTCGCTTAGTGGCCAACCTCCACCCGGGCCCAGCGGTTTCCTGGCTGGTGGCGGGATCTGAGACTCATGGCGACCCCATCGTCCCCCTCGAGACCGAAGCCTCCATCAAACATGCAGATTGACGTGCTGAAATGAAAAAGGTGCGCGGTTGCTGTGTTTTGCCGACCAACAGACAGCCCAACTCGACAGCTGGGTTCCTAACCACCCTCCGTCACTTCTTTTGCGCCCTCTTCGCGCCCTCCACAAAGTTGTTCAGGACCTCTATGTCCGCCCGGTCTCCACCCAGCGACTTCTCGACCCGTCCATATGTCTTCGCGAGCCCTCTATAGATATCGGCTTCTTCTCCACCCACGAATTCCCCGATCTCCTCCATTTCTCCCACCCACCTATATGCTCTCGGCATCATGGCCGGCACGGCGTCCACCAACTGGTCGAGCATCCAAGCCCGCGACCGGCTCATCTCTTGGATGAGTGCTTCAGCAGTCGCTGGTGAGGATGCGTGCGCAGCTACAGCGAGCGTCAACACGCAATCACCGCATCATCCCCGTTTCGCCTACCCAAGATCATCGTTGTATACACACCAATCATTCCCTTGGTGATTCCCTTTATGTGCCGCTCAAAATTTCCGCCAGTTACATCTGGAATGGAAGATTGCTCACCGCATATGACATTTTGAGCGCACTCGCATCTCCCACTCCTGCACCCTCCCCCGTCAACGGTGAAACCTTTAGCCCATACTTGGAGAGCGCTGCGAAGGCGTCGAGCGCGTCTCTATCCTCTGGTGCAGCCGACACGTAGAACGTAGGATCGAAACCATCCCTCGGCGGGCGTCCGAAAATACCGGAATCTATGCACTTGATTCCAGCGCCTGCCAGGATCCCCGCAATTCTTTTCACCGTCTCCGGACTGACAGCGTTGCAATCTGCAAACACAAGAGGATCGATGCCGACTTGTCTTTCTCGGTTCAGGACAGCGTCCCGAACCTTCTCGGCAAACGAAATGGCGTCTCGAGGGGGCAGTATGCTCAATATCCAGTTTGCTTTGACTACAATGTCGCCCAAAGGGGCATCAGTCATCCCAGCTTCCTTGGCGCGTTGGCGGGTCACTTCCGAACGTCCGTTCAAATCGGTGTACACTGTACAACCAGCCTTGGTGAGTCTCTTGGCCACCGCAGAGCCCATTTCTCCGGCCGAAATGATTGCAAAACGAGGAAGTGCTACAGTAGCCATGGTGGTGGTGGGAGATCAAAGGACGGTGGCTATAGATAGACCTCGGTCACTGTTGCCATTTGCGTTGGGACTATTTCGAGCTGAGAATACAGTAAACAGGGAAGGGGACCAGTCCAGTGTTCTTTGGTGTGATGTGGGCTGGAATCTAGATCAATGATTGGTAACAACCTCGAGTAGGATACCCTGCTGAGCATATGATACGCCCAATCAGGGATGCACCCATGATCACATCTTCCATATTCGATTCAATATTGTGCGCCTTGCATTCGTACGTCTGTGTAGTAGGGTAGATATGATGTTACCCCCTGCCATACCCCGAGTCGCTCCTTCAAGGGGGTATGTCCGTGGAGTCTTGCGATACCAAATCTCAGTAGTTGATGTCACTCCATTCCAGTATGAACGCCGTCTGATGGAAGGTTTACTCGGAGGCGGGACTGTTCACATTAAACCGGGCCCGTTGGAGTCGTCCGGTTCAAGGAAGAGCTCCGAGTGTCGATCTTGATTAAGTAAGTCAGTACCACGGGATGTCCGAGGCGAGATCGGTCTCCTGCGGTGGGAGCTCTCCTTGACCAGCTGGTGGCCACGCGCTCCAACAACGTGGTCCCAAAGTAAAACTGTTCCAGGACCCTGGCGCGTATCAAGTCACATCGCCAAGTCGCCCCTTCTCACCCAATAGTCAGCACTTGCCATCCGAGTCACTCACATTTCTTTCATCAACCACTGCAGGTCGCAAACCGCGTTTTTCTTGACTCTCACGCAACATACCGAGAAGTCCAGAACCAGGATGCGCCAACTGAGCACCCTGCCGTCGCAGAGGTACATGTGCTCAAAGTACGTCAATGTCACTCCAATCAGCTCTTTTGTACGACATCGCACAGGTGAGTCTCCACAACGCGTGCTATCGTTTATCCTGTTTCACTTGGTTCTCATCCCGATCCTGTTTCAAAAGCTCACAGGGCTGCCTCGCCGTTGGCGTTCGTGTTTGATATCGTCCGTGACATGTTCAGGTTTTCCTGGGTCCCGAACATGCTGTTGGTTTGACTGACTTCCCACCCGTCGCTCAGGATGGTGTTCTCATCCGCGGTGACAACGCCCTACCTGCTGCAAAGCGCGCATTGTCGATCCTGGACGGTAACAATCATTTTGGCCTGTATGTCTTTTTTTCCGCTCCACCGTTTTTCGCGCGTCCTGATCGCTTCCAAAAGTAAGATACCCTACCTCTTAGTAAATGATACCTCATGTTCCAATTCCCTATCAAACTCAATTATCCTTCAGCTAACCAACGGCGGTGGCGTGAGCGAGTCAGCGCGCTGCCACAAACTCAGTCATCAGCTGGGAGTCAATGTGAGATCCGCGGTGCGAGATGACCTGTGCCTTTCACTGAGAAAGAGTCCGCCCAGATCGATCCGGAGCGATATATTCAGGCGCACACTGTACTAAAGTCTGTTGTGCACAAGTATGTTGATCTACCGGTGTTAGTGCTCGGCGGCAGGCGTGATACCCTCCGCAAGGTTGCCGAAGGGTAAATGTTTCACATGTTTCTCCGCCCTGCATAGATCTCTGATCTCCAACATAGCTATGGCTTCAAGCACGTTTACACCACCCTCGACATACTTGCTTGGAATACGTCGTATGTCACCCTCCGTCGTTCGGTCCCCACCAGGTTCTCAAACAGGTAATAGTGTGTGCCCACTTCACAGTCTCACGGATGAAGAGCGGGAGTCAGTCAAGGTTAGTTCGCTTGCTGGTACTCCGATCAATTCTTTAATCAGGCGAAATCTGGTGCTCATTTAGAGAGCCGATTTCTCCAAAACCAGCATTGCCGCTATCATTGTTTTTCATGATCCTAGAAACTGGGTCCTTGATATCCAAGTGATGTGCGATTTGATCCAATCAGGCGGCGTTGTCGGCGGTCCCTACTTGCCACCCGATACGCGAAAGGCGGTTGACCTCGTTTTCTGCAATCCTGATCTCATATGGAAATCAGACTTTGATAGACCCCGACTTGGTCAAGGCGCTTTCAAGGAAGCTTTCCAAGGCGTGTTCAAGGTATGTGCTCGGCATCTCACAGAGACAATGTTTGGCCAGATGGGTTTTTTTCCCACAGTCGCTCACTGGAGCGCCGTATCCGTATATCCAATTTGGAAAACCTACGGAAGCGACATACAAGTTCGCGGAGCGGGTGTTGCGGGGACAACTACTGGAAAGTTCCTCTGTTGACTCGGTGTTGGTACCAAACAAAAGCAATTCATTGTTGCCACAAACTGACAATTGCAAAATCCGTTTGACAGGTACATGGTTGGAGGTGAGCCCCAGGGTTCGCCACATCAAGAGTGGCAACGAATTCATGCTGCGTTCCTCAGATAATCCGGAATCCGACGTTGCAGGGGCGAATGCTGCACGTTGGAAGTCTATACTAGTTAGGACTGGTGTTTACGACCCTCGTCAGGGACCGCCAAGCCACCGCCCAACACACGAGGTCGAGGACGTGGAGCAAGCTGTGCAATGGGCACTGGAGCAGGAGTTTCAGCCGTAAGCAGGAGGCGGCGAGGAGGGCGGAACCTTGCCATGGTTGGAAAGGTTTAGCCAGGATGGGTTTGGGCCACCGGCATATCTGGGTAACTTAGACGTAACCGTGGCCATGGCTGCCAGCATGCCTATGATCAATATGTGTCTCTTATTCTCAGAGGGGCGTCGGGACAGGTATTTGATCTTAGGGACTTGTCCGGCATGTCGATCAGCACGCTCCCACGCACCGAGCGGTCAGGTTGGTCTTGTTTTCCCGATTCCAAACACGCGGTCCTTTAAAGTTGCCCAAAAACCAGATCTCAAGATCATTGGTGACATGAATCAACTCACAAGGGCGTGTTGTCGAGCGGACCACGCAGTGATCACGCTTTGTAGGCAACGGACTCGATGGTGACATTGCATGGAAACATAAGACCTTCGGTAAGAATTTCACCTCAACTTAAATTCATCTCAATGTGTCGAAATCATGAGATCTTGTTG
>JAHZSR010000129.1:0-51561 GCA_025782845.1 Boletus coccyginus
AGTTGTGCAGCGCTCCTGGGGCTTGTTCGAGCTTGCAACGCGGAACCCCAGGCTCGTGCTGGGTACCTCCCGACAGCCTGGTGGTGAACACGAGGATACGACGGGTTGTCCTATGGTTCGCAGTTCAAGTATGAAGAATTCCTGGCACTTCCAAGTCGACTTCATGCGCTTTTCGTAATGCTGTTCTTGGTAGTTGTAGCAGGTGCTATGCGGTTATTTCCGCCCGTATGTGTTGTCATTCATACTTTCTGGAGCTATCCACTGATATTAGTGTATTTCAGGCTCGGTGGATCGCTCGTAGGCTGATGCCACGATCAGGAGATGGTCCCACTGATGAGTATGTGTCCTCGTCGCTGGAAGGAGTGGTGTGGACTGATCGTAGTTGACTATTTAACCTTCAGGCAACTCGAAGCGGGTGCTCTCAATATCACAAATATAACGACATCATTACCGAATGCTCAAGGGCGGACGACCACCGTGCGGACAACATTCCGTGGTACAGGAGAGCCAGGCTACTTGCTATCATCGAGTAAGTATTCATGATATCAATTTCCACCCCGCAAGTTATATGAAATTGACCAATGTTGTTCATAGTCATGATTGCGGAATGTGCCTTATCTCTCGTATTAGAAGCGGGCCGTCTCCCAGCATTCGCCAAGCGTGGTGGTGTACTCACACCCACTACTGCCTTTGGTGATGTGTTGATCGAACGCTTACAAGCTTCTGGACGCATAACCATCGAGAGCGAAGTGATACTCGCAGACACAAGTCAGAGACAACAGTAGTGGTGGAGTATCTCAACTTCGTGCCACTGGCTGCGTGGAACTCGTAAATTACAGTTTGTCTATGACGCTCGTGTTGGCCATATTTAGATACGTGACTGTACGGACCTTACAAGTACTATAAATTGGTGCATTGTTTATCAATTATGGCCAGTAGCACACCCCTGGCCTATGCAATGACTTGTGGTTAAGATGAGAATGCAAACGGAACTCGAGGTTTTAATGCCTGGGGACGGTGGGCGATGTCCGCTGCCACAACGTTGACATCACAACCTCACTGTGAGCTGTAGTGAGCGGCAATGACCTCTGATAGTGCCGCTGGTGCATGCTTCGAGCATTGCCTCGCCATCAAGTTTCAAGTGTTTGCCAATCCGATTGCCTGAACCTCCACAACGCGGTGCCTCCCGATGGGACCCCGGGACCCCGGGAAGGTGCAAACATGCTTGGCACTGCACCGGGCCCAATTCGTTTCATGACTACAGGCGGGGCTAAAATATCATCAATCTCCTTTTGTGACGTTTGTAAATGAAAACCGCGTTTCCCAAGTAAAATGTTGATGAGTCGGGCGCAACGTAAGTACCGTGGTGACTGCATGTTCACCACGAGGATCAAGGTAGTGTTGACACCCTGATGATGTCCGTACGTTCGCCCCTTTGACCCGGCATCTCGAGGGCAGTTGACAGTCCATTGGATGACGAAGCAGGATCAGTCGATCGGATGGTTGGAATATCCTCGACTTTGGAAGAAATCCGGGTAGTGGTGGGAGGAGCACCAAGAATCAAGATTCAGTCGAAAAATCGACAACTGCAGTGCCCTAGATTCCGTGTCAACAAGCTTGCTCGACGTGTGAGTATCACTAGGTGGTGAGCGAGCGAAACTGGGGTCCCACATTGGTTTGTCGGACAGACCAAGCCAATCGGTTGGTTCTAGTGCCAACTAGAATCAGTTCGACATGTTTCTTGCTCAGAGTTTGTGCTGGGGATAAGGCGACCGTTGTTGCTGATGCCGTTTTCATATCCCGACATGAGTTGAAACGCTCCGCTTCGAATCGCCGACCCTCGCCTGGCAACTTTTCAAGCAAGGTAAAGAGCTTGAACGTGACAATCCGTATAGGCTTATATCGAACGGACGCGATGTTCGGGACTTGATGCGTTGCCCTGGTTTCGGAGTCTTGCGTTTCCAATCCTGTCGAGGAATGGCACCAGTCAAGCATCAACAAGGATGAAAATGTAATAGATTTACTTACGAGAGGGCTCCCACCGGTGCATCGGAAACCCAAATGGACGTATTCGGATCCGGGGAATCATTAGAAGACGAAACATGAGCTGCGAATCTTTGATCGACGGATGATCATTTCTACGAGCAATGTGCAGATCCTTCCAAGTTGCTCGGGGTCTTGGCGGATCAGCAAGACGGATCAAAACCAGGCTACAAAGCACCCGCCGTGGGTGTATGAACTGAAGAACACAGCTCAGTTACTAACCACTGACAGACACGAATCTGTGGTGCGGGCCGGCCCATCAGGAAACTTGAAGGTCGTTCTGTGCCATACGTAAGCGCGGCTCGGGGACAAGTCAGCCAATGACTACCTATACAGCGAGTGTTGGATATGCTCATACGTCTCTGGCTCCCAGAAATCCCGTTGACTCGTCAGAATCATGAAGTTAGCCGCATACACAGTCGGAGAGGAGGATAAAGTTGGCGCTCATCACAAATTGTTTGCTTTTCCTAATGCGGGCGGTGCGTTGGCCGCTTAGCCGAGGTCACATTGCTTCCCACTGGCATATTCACTGGCACAGGTTGTAGTCCGAGCGCCACTGCAGTCCAACGTTGACCCGGCTTCCATCGTACAGGTATTTGTCATGGTATGCGGCGCCAAGGTTGGTGGCTTGATGTGAGGAAGCTCTCCATTGAATTGAACCTACCATGCTGTAGTTATCATATTGGAAAGACGGAGGCCTTGCATCGGCCGATAGGACTACCTCTCTCTTCATCTGGTCTGCTGACCCACGAGCTGGTTAATCTGGCAAAGCTACTTGTGGTAAAATCGTCGACCTCGCAGGCGTTCTATATCTGTCTCCCTAAACTCCACTCGGCCGTCCCTTCTGCAACCTCGTACCGCTTTTTCTTTCGGGCTTTAGGCGTTGACGTGTGTCACCGGCGGGACCGGAGCCCGCCATGGTTCAAAATTATCGTGTGTCCTTCCCTTTGGGTGTACTTTTGGCCGTCTGCTGCGGTTAAGCGGTGCAATCTGGCCGCCCGGTTCGCCGGTGTTGGCTGGTGCCTTGCGGGACTCGTCTATATAATCCATTCCCTTCATCCACTCACCCCCGCTGATTTTCTCGTTTATTAGTTGCCTCTTGCCAGGGCGTCCCTTGCTCTTGTCTTTGAATGTTCACTGCGTCCCTCACATTCACCACTTCGCCGAGAAAACCCGATCGGTCCAAATAGCCCCTCCTCGTTCCCCAATTTGCAGGCTTCCTACGTGCGCTATTTGTTCGACATGGATTTTGATGATGCTTACCATGCTTTGACCCTTGCGACCTCTGGTGTGAGTAGATGCTTTTACATTTACGTCAGTTTTGTAACCACTATCACAAAACGCACCGCTGCAGACGACCGTAAACCCTGCGGATCTTGTTTTGACGCATCCACCAACCCAGTCTCATGTGATCCCTCGCAATGTTACATCTAGCGCTGAGTACCGCTCTATGGGATATCCAGTGGCCAACAACAGGCCTCAAGGGGCTCCCCGATCCCACCCTCTCGTGTCGATGCCACCATACATCGGCCATGTGAGCATCATTATCAACTCTGCGCGCTTGCTTTCCAAACTTACATGACAGGCTTTCTCTGTCACCAATGACGTTCCTGCGGGACACCTTACTGGACCTCCGATGCCAGTCGGAAGAATGTCTCGAGGATCATCGATACAGTGCGAGTGGGTGTCAGAAGGTGGCTCAATTTGCCACCACACGGTCACTAAGCAAACCATCCCGAAACATCTCGCGGAACACGGGATCAGGGGTATGCATAAAGATCGCGTTGTAGAGTGTCGTTGGCGAGCATGTGGATCGCACATGAAACGGGAGAGTATCACTCGCCATGCTCGAGAAGTTCATTTATGCTCCAAACGCAGATCCCACCGTTTGCTTGACTACCCTCGTCACTGATACCCTTCGAGGAGACTTTGGAACGAGACGCAGGTCCTTGTGACGTTCTGACAATCAGTGCGTCCGTCACTTCCCTGTGCATATTATACTGAGACACTCATCTCTTCAGTTATGCATACCTTTTATTATTACAATTCCATCCCCTGATTCTTACGATGTCTGTCGGGCTGGTGGATTTAGCAGTGTGGATGTGCGAGAATGAACGGGCCTAATTCCTTTCTCCATCTATGTGTCCCCTTTTGCCTAGCTATGCTTTACTTGTCTCACCTCCCGGTACTAGTCTTCGTGTCAGTATTTCGACGTGCACGGTTCCGTGTCGCAATCATACGAGGGTCAGGGACCCATTTTAACAATGCTGCCCATCATTTGATTTCGTATGGTGTACCACAAACTGTGTTTCTGTGTAGGAAATTTCAAGTTGAGTTGGTGGTCGAGTCACCCGAAGTTCCGAACGGGAGACAAGCTATGATCTATATTCAAGGAGAGGTAATGACTAAACCTCACACCTGATACCAACCTAAAATCTCAGGTTTGGAGCCACTCGAAATAAGGCCACAGAGGATGACCGAGCGACGACAGGTTCCATGGTGATCTGAGATCCGTGGATGATTCGCGGATTCATCTTAACCAAACTGACAGCTGTCAGACTCGGGGGAATAAAAATATTTGCTGGCAATGGCCAGCTTTCGTTCCGATTCTCTTGTTTGTACATGCAATTCCGTGACAGCACTCCGACAAGGTGCCACAGATGTTCATCATCGGCGTGTCTAGTACCTGCCAACGGATTTGCGGCCTCTCTCAACCCTCGCCAACACCTACAGCGGGTGCTACAAGAGCCTCAAGCCGTCGACTTCTAATGATATCAGGAGTAATCAGCGGTTTGGCGACGCAGCAACCTAAACGAACCCCAAATTCAAGTTCCATGTCATGCATTCTGCGGTTTCGGATTACGCACAAGAACCCAGTATATAGCGAAAGCTATACTCGCCTGCACAACGACTCTCTCGAGGCTTTTCTACTGGCGAACGCCACCCGGGCCCACACGTTCTCGGTGTTTGGCCTCCAGCAGCGCAGTCGTCCGACTTTGTCCGACCTTCAGATCCATCCACCGCCCGGGACATTGTATTATTTTATGAATTGATGGCCAAACCGGTTGTCGAAAGTGCATAGACAAAGGAGCCTGAGACTGCAGGTCGTCACCACCCGCTCATTGCAGAATCCCGGAGTCATGAGCCCTTCTGAGACGATCCCTCAGTTGGCATAAAAAAGTTCCATTGTATTGGAATATGCATGAGAGGTACGTGCGTTTTGCCGGGGTGCAAGCACGCTTCGCCGTTCGGAGATATTCTCGACATCGACGTCATTGATCATTGATGTGCTGCAAACGAAGGGCAAGCCCCAGGCTCGCTGATGAGTTACGCAAGGATTACCCCGCCGGTGTGTGCCTTCTAGGAAATATGTTGTCGGCCAGAATAGTGCGACCAAGGGAATGGTACTTCTCGCACTTGTGATCCGCGTGTCGATTTTTGAGATCAATAAGGATTCGCACGTGAGTTATTGTGGGATGTCTAGTCATCTTTCATTCAGCAGATCGGAGGGTACGTGTTGCACGTACTGTGTCTCATCCTATCCAGGCCAGTGAGCCTGAGGTGACAGGGTTATATCCCGGGTCCCAGCCGTGGCGGGAAACGTTCACAGGCTAGAATGCAGGTAAGTGAAGAAGCTCATTGTCTCGGGTATCGATGGGGGACACTGAAAATGTGCTCTTTTTGTTGCCAGACGCTTTAGCAGTGACAAAGTCTGACCAGCGCTTAGATCGATTATATTACGGGAGGGGCGAGGCACGGGTACGCAAACTTATTTTTCCCCACTGTGGGACATTATTCGTGGAGTATCCTACTGTTGGCCAGGGTTCCATCCCCATCTCCACCCGACAACACACAGCATTTGCTCAGCTTCTACCGCCTGACGCAGTTCGGCATGGTTCAGTTCAGTCTCCAGATCAGTGCGCGCCAGTACTTCTTCCAATTTGGCTGGGGGTTGTCCCCATCTACGCCTGAACTGACTCAGAGCGAAGATACCTCCGTTTTCGGATACGGCTGGCAAGTTTGGCTGGTCTATGGTTGGATAATCTTGCGGAGTAGCAAGTCGTTGGCAGGCTGCCAGGAGAACCCTCGGAGTTGCATGTGTGCCCGCCAGTTGGAAGGGCCATGTAGTACAAAGATAAAGCCCGCCGTTCCCCCCCTCCCTCCCCCCTCCCCCTCTCCCATGGTTCCGAACAACTTCCCCCATACCAGTCAGTTTTCATACCCCTCCCCTCCCACGGCGCCGCTGGGCCCTCGGTGAGCAAGCACCTGCAACTGCTTCCAAGATCCAACTCTAACTGCGTTTTTGTAGATCGATGTATCACCACCCAGCAGTATATCCAGGGACTTATCCAAACTACGTAGAATACAACCCCTACTGGGGTCCAGAAGTAAGCTAGCATTTTATTTTATGCACTCGTGCTCATAAGCTCGTAGTACCAACAGGCCTTGTTATACAACGCGAACCATCTGACGGGCGAAGGGCCTTCCACTGTCGGGTGCGGTCGTCGCTCTTTTTGCTTTCGCCAGACTGCTGATGAAGCTGTGCAGGGTAGCTGCCACAACAAACAACGACGCCTATCAGTGCAAGTACTATATGGGCGGTAATATACCTTGCGGCCAAGGGTTCGCCAAATTTGATGAGTTGGCGGAACACCTAGGCGATGTTCACGACGTGCAGGGATCTGCAGACCGGAAGTTGGTTTGTCGGTGGATGTCAGGACAAGGGCTCTGCAATAAGGAGCTCCGCAGGGACGGGATAAGACGCCACATTGGGATCCATGCTGGCCTCTCAGTTGCATGTACTGACTGTGGCAAGTCCTTTTCTCGCAAGGACACGGCGCGCGCCCACCAGAAGAGAGAACATACCAAGTAGTGACTACCCCCTGCTCTTGCTCGCGTAGTTAGGCTATGCTGCTCTAGAAACACGGCTAACCTCATTGTGTTGCTGTGCCTTTTCCTGTATAAAGGGCTTTCGAAAAGAAAAAACATCTCGTGCGCAATCAGTCTTGACACGCGGTACCTGCCACAATTCCCTGTTCCATAATCTTCCATTCAAGACAGGGGAGAGATTACACGCGTTGATCCAGTCAGAACCCTCCTTTTTTTTTCTCTTCCGTCGCCAGCAACAGTCCATATCAAACGAGCTGGAGCCCGAACGGGGGACCCATGCGGTCGGTACTTGTGGCGTTGGCTAGCTGATCCGCCTGGCATGCCACCTTGGCGAGCCCGCCTGCCGAGAGGGTGCCAACAAAATCCACGCTCGGACCAAGTGACTCGGTTCGTAGCATGGCCGTGGGAGGCACGGCAGGTTGAGCTGTCGGAGAATGAGCCTCTGCACGCAAAACCAGTTGAACGACCATCGAGTCCAGCTAGAGGCCTGCAGCGCCGAATAATGGGATACTTAAAACGCGACGGAGCAAAACGAAAGGCTATTCGTGGTTCTATACAAGGTTCAGTCATTTGTCTTCACAGGCGCGTTCAAAACTTAACTTTAGATGTTGTTTCCAAACGTGAATGGGTCGCAATGTCCGCTGCCATCCATTCAATTGATACTAGCTGGTAGGGACCCCGCAGAAGGGGGCGTAATAAGATTCAGTCGGGGGACTGCCACCATCCACCTCGTGTTGAATGTTATGGTCGGTCACCATGGCAAGGCGGGTTGCTCATTCTATACAAGCCCATGAAAGGAGTGTGGGGACTCGGACCGGTGTTACCCTGAACGGAAATGAGGCGCGGCGGGAGTTGGCTGAAGACTTTACTCGCCACTTCATAACCATACGTGACTGGGCTCAATCACGGGTCCAGTCAAGGACCGGACCATCGAGGTAGCTGATATAGAGTGATTCCGATGTCCATTGGAAATTGGACAAGGGTTCATCATTGATATATATATTCCGAAATACGAACGCGCGGCGGACTCTGTCGTGTCTTCTGGCCGTTCAAACCAAGTTTGAAGTTTGAGAGCAGCGACTGACTAACGACTGTCGAAATGCCTTGACCCACTCTGAAAGTGAGGTGCAGTTCTCCCGGCAAGCAATCGCAAGAGCTTACCATGCGGGTGCATCCAGAGCCGTCGCCGGGCCCGCCATGACGGCCCGTTCTTGGCCAAAAGTATCACTGACAGCGCCAGAATGAGGCATATCTGCGATCCTTATCTGCTTGCTGAGGCTTATCTTGTCGCATAGCCTCATTGGCACGGATCAATGAACCTCCGCGGGGAGCTCCGACATGTACCCAATGGTCGTATGTTTCGCGGCGTGGTAATGGTAATGGCGCGTGTGATGAAAGATAGGTGGTCGACCTCCGCATTCTAGAAAATGACTTCGGGAGAACTCTGAACATAGTACGTATACGAGGGAACATGTCAACACACCTGAATGAGAGTCGTCGAGCAAGGGGTGGGTGTTCTGGTAGTACGTTACCCCATCTAGAGGACAAAGTTGCCCTCACCAGAGGAGCCTGAGAGACAATCGTAAGCCATACAACCCGAGCTATTTTCGTTCATATCATCCAAAATCCCCGGTGCCTACATTACCTGGGTAGACTGGAGACGGGTAAAAATCTGGACAACACAATTAATACTGATCCCTTATCCACAGGATGTCCGGAGGCACTGACCACTCGCTTCTTCAACGGAGAGATACGGGCAGTGTTACATTCCACAAAGAAAGTCACATTGTTAACCGCTACTGGGAAATTTTTTACATCTTCCGCGCATTAAAATAAAATAAAAACCACACCAATAGCAGGTATTTGAGCGTGCCGCTTATTCCTTCCGTGCGGAACTTTCCATCGAGTGCCAACTCCTTGCCAAGGCACGCAGTTGGCAGGGAAGGAATATATTTAAACCTTGGAGAAGTGAAGGCGAGTAGCCCACGTCGCCCAACACACTTTTGAGGTGATCAACATGGATAGGCAAGCCGAGCACATATTTTCGCCAGACCCCGACGTTGTTGACCCTGGAACTCTCGGAAATCCAAACATGCCATCCCCTCTAGAGTTGACACATGGCGACCTGCGCCTTGAAGGGTAAGGACACTTTGCTTCTTCGGCTTGATGACTTTTAATGGGTCCGATTCAGCGAGCCGCTTGATGTCATGAATTTTGATATGAATTCGTCAGTAGTCCGCGATAGCGCAGCATGCAAAGCCTCACGTCGAAGTCATTTACAGGTGGTTATCAACAGTAGGGATACCGTTTGCCGATACGATGCCATCCGCAAATAGTATCACCAGTACTCTTGCAGGGGAGAGCGAATTATCCTTGAACCTTCCTCCCATCCGGGGTGCGGAGCTGCAGGAGCTGATAGAACGCATAAATCAGCTGAACGAATACCGCATGGACGATGATCCAACAAACCCAAGGCTCATCTTCTCCCCGCCTAGCGCTAGCGCTAGTTCCCAGCTCCCGCCCCCACCTCCTAGTTTTCACACGAACCCACTGATACCAGTGATACGCTCGGAACACCAGTCATATCTATGCTCCTGGCATCCACAGGACTCAGGTGCACGCGTTGCGCCTGACAGGCCAGAAATAGAATACACAGATCAGCTGGAAGGATACCACACAAACGATAATCCAACAAACCCAACGCTTGTTTTCTTCCCACCTGGCGCTAGCCCAAGTTCGCTCCCGCCCCCGGAAGCCCCATCTCCTAATTCTCACACGAACATGCTGATGTGTTCGGAACGTCATTCCTGGCATCAGCAGGACTCGGGTGCCCGCGCTGCGCCTGACAGGCCAGAACTCCAGGGGCTGATAGAACACACAGATCAGCTGGAAGAATACCACACAAACGACAATCCAACAAACCCAACGCTCGTTTTCTCCCCACCTGGCACTAGCCCGAGCTCGCAGCTCCAGCCCCCGGAAGCCCCACCTCCTAACCCTCACATGGACCCGTTGATACGCTCGGAGCATCAGTCATATCTCTGTTCCTGGCATCTACAGGACTCAGGTGCCCAATGTCGCCACGTTGCGCATGACAGACCAGCATTCCTTCGCCATCTTGGTGCAACACACGAAGTCTCGGGTTCAGACGCAACGATCATCTGTCAGTTATTGGATCCCAAGACAGGTTCAGCCTGTAATACGCCAATAAAGAGAGGAAACTATGCTCGGCATGCCGATACCCATTACCCCCTGCGCTACCATTGCCAGGATTGTCCCCCTGGCAAGTCTTTCTCACGCCCGGACAGCTGGAGGAAGCATGTCAGGGATAAGCATACATAGACACCTCCTGCTTTACAATTCGTTGCGGACTTACCATATCATTGCCGACCCTATTGTTGACCACCATTTCTCGCCTATGCCATTGGGTGCTCACGTTTTCATCACATGCTGGTAGTATGCTGCGCACATCTTAGATCTTAAAGTCCTTTCTCTGGTAGATTGGTTTTCGGAGACTACGAATGATGTTCTATGTTACTTAGCGCTTGCTGGGGGGAAATACGAAGTGACTTACGTCTGATGTTCAACTGTGGTGCAGCGTGCAATGTCGGCACCAACGGTAGCATCAAGATGGAAATATTCGCCTTCATACAAGCCCTCAGTACGGGTAATTGAATGACCAGAAGTTGTTTTACGCTGACTTGATGTTATCGCTAGTTTAGTGTCAAAGCAAAATTGGATCACACTACCTTCGCTGCAGTCAAAACCGACTGTGAGCCCGATGAAACGACTTCAAACTTGTCTGTATACCGAGTAGCTGAGGAGATAACTTGACGCTCTTTGCGAGAAATCATTGGTTTAAGAAGGTAGACCAAAAACAGCATGGACGGTTAGAACGTGCGAAGCAGCTGCAGCCAACCACCTGAAGCTGTAATGGTTGTAACGGCATCTTCGTAAAGAATCACAATGAGACCTGTTCAAGGGGATGGCGGCGTTTGTATTCCCATACAGCAATACTGAATGTTGATTGCTGGCCAATTGGAGCACTGAAGTTTGCTGTGACTTTACGATAACGCCAGCCACAAGACCCAAGGCTCTCAGCCTTGTCATCCTAAGTGGAGGAAATATGACGTGCTGTATTTTTTTTGGGGAATCCATTTGTGTCGGATTGGGCCTAGTACTTAGGACGTTACAAAAGAGTGCAAATGGAGTCAGAGTGGCGACGCGTCAACAGTACAAACGTCAAAGTCCTCCGATTGGTACTTACTTACTGACCCTGACCTTCAAGTTGAATTCTACACTGTGCACGAGGTCATCCGATCACGGGGATGTTTTGGTGAACCACGATATCCGAACCCGCAGAGCGGAGGAAACTGAGGGTTCGGTCAAGTTCTTCCTCGATATGACTAATTGGCTTACGCAGTACGCCAAATCATTTCCTCAATCATGATGGAGTTTCTCAGACCTAGGGAATCGGGGACCCGGCAGGTGGCTCCATCATCCTGAAATTAAGGAAGGTAAGGGTGCAGCTTCCCCGACGGAACGACACATCAGCCTGACTGTATCAAAACCAGAACAAAGACGGGTTTCATCCGAATGATACAATTCCTACTATTTGGAGGAACGGCGGTTCTATTTAATAGTTTCCGGCCAAAGGGAACAGCAAGCCCGGCGGCCATTGCCATTCCACTGTCAGAATTCCATCTAGTCATCCCCATTACGTTGGCACGGGGACAAAGTTTGCCCTCCCCGTCCACTGGACCTGTTTGGAATATTCCCACGGAATTCCGCCCATTCGGACATGTTGGCTCTCCCGATCAATAGGCTCACCCTCGCGTAGCTTCGCCATCACATCGCCTGCAACCTCGGAACCAGGAAAATATATAATCCTGAGACGGGTGGGAGATGCTGGTCTGGCCATGTCTGTATGGCAGGAGCACACCGATGGTTGTGTTAAAGCCTTCAAGTCGAGTGCAGATCGTTCGTGATGTACATTTCGCGACATGGATAGCATCACTGACGTCAGTAAACAGGTTGCGAGATGAGACATAAGCTGCCGGCTTCCACAGAGAGCATCACTGCGCTTTTACTGTGTACGTCACGATTGAGCACGAGCGACCCCACAAGCTTGAGCAACCTTTCGACGATCGTCTACTAAGGCAAGGGCCAAAAGCAGCTACGGCCCCTTACATAGCATCCCGTTGCTCGAAGGCAACATCGCAACACTTCTGGGGAAAGGTAGAGCTCATTTCACGTATTGTGACAGAGCAACGCTGAAGTTCTATCCGACAGGCTTGAATACAACGGCCGATATGCCCCGTCCAAACCCTGAGAAGCATTGCCATTACTTGCCCATCTCAGGGTCACATCATTCTAAAGTGGGCGGTATTCAGTCAGTCAATCAAATACTCGCCCGTGCAGTTTCAGAAAATGTCATTTGTATTACAGTACAATGTTTCAACGCTTGCAGTGGCTTTATCATGTGACATCGCTGATACTGCTTGATCTCTTTTACGTCTTTGTCGCCGGCCGTGGTCGATTATTTTGACGATATAACGGCCTGAAGACGAGGTAAAGTCCCCATCGTATTGACCTGCGGAGGTTGTCGTTTCTCATATGGCACTCACCAACGATGCTCCCCCCCTCATATCTGATGACTGGCTGAATGAATATTTACCCTCCTGGGGTCCATGGCTTCTACACTCTATACCGCTCGGTTCGGATTCCCTCTGTGGAGTTCCAGTGCCGCTGCCGCTTGCGATGGATCCTGATTCAACTGTTCAGCTGGGCCATGATCTTCATTACGGTGGAAATGGGTGAGTCTTAGATGTCATGGTTTACTTGATGTTGACGCAAGGTGTAGACATGCGTTACTGATTGACCATGCTTTGGGTCAATACAACGGGTAGATCACCGAGTTTTCCCGCAGTATCAAGGTTGTTGACACCTCCATAGCAGCACATCTTTGCTGTTGGACACAAGGATGTGGCCTCCGACTCCGATATTTGTTGCTCCATGCTTGCCTTCAAGATCACACCATCCGTTAGTGAGCGTGAGGTCCCACGCCTCGCTTCCTCTCTTGGCCGATATGCTATTCTGGTTCCGGTGTCGTTTCATTGATAACACGGATCAAGGTGGTTTCAACGATTTCACAGAAACTTCACTCGATATGGCACCAAAGCCACCGGCCATTCTGCATGTGCAACAGGCACCGGCCTTGATTCCAACTTTCTCCAGCTCAATGGGCTACCATCATGCAAGTGCCAGCACTGATGTAAGTGTCTCTGATTTGTCTCCGCATATTTGTCTTCATTTTTCCTTCAGCTCGACCACTCCACATTCCATAAAAATAGCATGCTGGTGCCATCGCCCTCGGGCTCTACTGAAGGCCGTACAAACCCTGTCGATGACAAGATGCAACCTCCAGTCGTGCTCTATTGCCCCCCAGAGACGGACTCATGTCGCCGGCGTCGCCGACGTCCTTCTGCAATCAACATCGACGGGTTGTGGATCGACAAAGATGATCTCTCCTCCGGCGCAAGTCAGGGAAGTGGTATAATCAGTGTCTACGAGTGTCATTGGGACAAATCCAGCAGTCCCTGTGGGCTGTGGATCGTTGGCTCTAGATCCCGTGTTGGTGCTCACATCCGGAAATGGCATACACAGAGTTATGCCGGCAGCATGGTAAAGTGTCTGTGGGAAGGCTGCACTAGCCGTAAATCAATGTTGAAATATTCGATCAACCGCCATGTCGCTACCGTTCACATCGAGGAGGGGTTTCGTTGCCAGGGCTGCAACCAAGAGTTTTCTCGGAAGGATATGTACGATAAACATGTCCAAAAGAGCGAGGTTTGTCGGGATGCGGGTGCTATGATGGTGTATGGCACAGAGCGCCGGGTGATTGACACATCTCAGGTGTTGTGGCGAGGGGGAGCAGTTCGCGATGCAGATTGACGGTCTGATGCAGTACAGGGACTCATTCACTATTTCTCACCATTTCTCTTCGTGTATATACGATTTCAATTGGATTCGTTGAGTCATCGGCATCGAATGCTTAGAAAGTGCTACTTCTCTGTCTCACGAACGTCCAGAAGTTGTGGAATTTACTGACGAGACCCGCCTTCGTCCGAGCGAGCTGATGGGGTACTGAACAGAAGGATATCACGAGGATCATTTTAGTGGTTCATCCTCACCTGCTTTCGTCGAGAGCTCGAAATGATAACTCGATGCGCCAGGCTCAGTTTCTCATCTAGCGCTTTAGACCGTCGGATTTCGCTTAGAAGAAACATTCATTTGCGCCACGATGATATGTTGGTGGATACAACTTGTCATGCCATGTCGCTGCCGCCAAATGGAACCTGTGGTTAGTAGCAAGTATTCTCGGAACTGATCAAATACCAATGTAGTGAGATCGTATCCGAGGAAGTAAAAAGCGAAACCGATCGATCGAGTCGCCATTGTGATCGATGATCGATGATCGTGGTGTGGCAGTGCAGCAACCTTCGCGAACGGGTTAGCAAAGAAAGGAGGAATATCGAGAGAGCAGCGAAATACGAAGTACCTAGAAGTCCGTTGGATCGAAGTAAGTCACAATTTGGAGGACCCACTGGATATCGCCGACAATCTATGCAACGATGGTTCTCGAGGAGAACTAAGGCGGGGGAGTCCTCGAGGGCACTAGAGTCCCATCGTTGAAACTATTGAGCAGGGGCGCTGGACGACATGGAAGCTAGATAACAATTTTGACCAGGGCACTGCGCGGGTATATCTGGATGGTCCTGGAAGCGCTCTCGGACCGCGGCATTCCGCAAATAGCGCAAAATTAGAAGCATCACGCCTAGAATAGAAGGCTTCCCGTGTCAAGCAAGGACTGGACCCGATCCTCATAGTACTTGAATATCAAACTAGGACCCAACAGCACAGGTATTTGCTGTAGATTAACGGAGCTTTCGTGATTTACTGCATAAACACTGGATGGCAGAGCTCTTGGCCAATGGCAAAACGCACGTTCGACGCCCAGCTGACTTCTTGAACGGTTCGGGTGGCAAGAGACGGCCAACGCCCGCCACAGGGGCGTTGCTTGAGAAAAATCCACCACGAAAATGGTATGTGTGGCATGTTTGTGGCAGGCGCAGTCCAAGCGGCTAACGAAATGAACGTGTTGAAGGGGACGAGATAACTAAAAAGGTGTCGATGTTCTAGGGGGTTGTAGAGGGGTGCTCAACAGGCAGAACGAGTAAGGATGAATTCCGGTAACTTATAAAAGTACCGATCGGGGTCCCCGCGGTGCTCCATTGAAGAAAATGATTGCCGAGGCCCTTTGCTGGCTGATCCGACTCGGATTCTACTGATTTTGTTCCAGGCTATTCCATCCAATGGTGATCATAGACGGTTAGTTGATGGCACTCCGAGAGATAAAGGAGCAACATTACAACCCCACCGGAAAGGAGTTAAAAAGCGTTCCTTTCCTCGTGCATTGGTCTGGATCACCCCATTTCGCCTCAGAGACGCTTACAACCCTGCCTTCTAGCGTGTGCCAGCCTGAGGTGAGTGGGCAATTGCGGCATTTTACTTGGACGACTGCCAGAACTTGGAGCATGACACCGATGGATCACGCGGGTCATAGCTGAGTGCACAAGCTCTACCCCGGTTAGAGACAACTTGAGGAGCACGTCGTCTCCTTTGGGTTCCAGGTGCGTTACTGATCGTGGGCTGTATGCTCACATTGAGACATCTCACTCAGGGGAGTCTTCATGCCAATTCTCAAATTGCTTGGGCATGAAAGGATGGAACAATAGGTGATTAAAAATGTCATTAGCCCGTCTGTGCATATGCACTGTGGCTATCCTTGTGGGTCCGTTTATGAGCTAGCCCGTTTCGTTGTAGCATATAGGCAAGTAGATTAACATGCTTTTCGTTACAATCGATGTTAGACACCGTCCCTGAGCATATCTCCGAGCTCTTGTAATACGTTTAGTATCCCATGCAATCGAGTACTCCGTGAATTTGTGTGTTGTAGCCCAGTCCCGCTGCTGCATTACGGCCGTCCACCTGGAAAGGACTTGAATGACTCCGCACTGTACTTGCGACAGGTTGCGCACTCGGTGTGACATGATGTATACGGATGCAAGACTTACAACTTAGGGCCTGGGTATATTGAGCTACATAGCCGTTAGGTAACAACATATGCCGCCGGCTTCGCCCAATTTCAACATCATTTGCGAAACCGTGATTTACGGAGTTTCAATAATTGGGTTTGAAGCGTTGTTTTCCGACACAGCGAGGGCACGCGTCACACGCCAAATCCGAGGGCGATTCTCTGCACGGCCCAAACTCTGTCCTCATTTCAGGAGGAATGAGGAAGAGTCACTCTATAAAAGCATGCGACACCTTCGCATTTTGCGATAATATCAGTGGTTTCCCTTCTACTCGATGTCCACCCATGCTCAATCCCAATTCTCTCTGATCGTACCCCCTCCCCAAGACATGGCTCTTGATGGGGAGGTGCCGGGATTCAGAGGTGAGTCTCCCGTTGTCTAATATTACATACATATGGTCACCCCCATGGAAGCACAACCAAACTACGTGCATAGTTTGAACCTTCCGATGCTAACCCCCACAACGTGAGTAGTCCATCCATGCGTAGGACGTCCATGTCCTCACAACGTTCCTTAATCAGGGAGAATAGGCATTTCCATCGATTTTGTGCTAGAAATCATTCGAACCTCGAGCGCATCCCATTTCCCTGGCATGAAAACCAAGTGGAGTAAGATACCCGAGCTGATTATGCCCGTTGATCTAATCATTTTCTCTATTCGTCTCAGTACTTCCCTTCCCATTTCCACTCATGTAAACCAGTAGGTATCAACGAGATGCTACACAACCTTCATGTCTGATCACAATTCGCGGCAGACAAACGCCACACAACCCCAATTTGAGGCCGACTGACATACAGACGGTCTCGGGACCATTGCCTAGTCCATCCTCGCGTACCGCTGTGACACACGATGATTATATGACGTCAGCTTCCCGTTTTGCCTACGACCCAGGTCCGTATGGTACCTACTGGGATAGCCACACCGCATTCGGTTCCCCCTGGATATTGTGGCCGAATTCATCGGACAGACGCTTGCTCACCCACTCCGTTGGACAAGATATTCGCGATCCCAGGAATCATTTCCCTGATGAGCCGAGCACCCATCGATCTATTTCGCACGCAACATATTCCCACTACCCAAGCGCTTCGAACAACCAGAACGTCACAAACTCGTTCATCACATCCCACCTTCCTTCACATGGAGCATTTGGTCCATCTTTGTCTCACTGGTTCCCTTGCCCAGCATCAATTGGGTATCTCGAACCAGATCCTCATTTTCGTCTCGTACCTCCTCAGGGTTCTACTGCTTCGTCTCGCCGCAGACGAGGCGCGCGTGCAATCGAGTATGGCGGGTTATGGATCGACGAAGAAGAACTCCTCGGGGGCTTGACGGAATCCGGTGGAAAGCTTAACGTTCACCAGTGCCTCTGGGAGGAGGATTGCTCGCCTTGCCACCTTTGGATCAAAGGCGATAAGTCCTGTATCAATGCGCATATCCAAAAGTGGCACAAAGGAAGGCCCGGGGAAAACAAGCTCGAGGTTGACTGTCGTTGGTCGTCCTGTGGAAAGATGATGCTGAAAGAGTCGATCTCGAGGCACGTCCTGGGCGTCCACCTTGGGGAGACGTGGAAGTGCCAGGGTTGTGGGAAGGGGATTGCACGGAAGGACGCCTATGGGCAACATGCTGTGAGATCGAATTTTGAGGGGTGCCAAACCGCAGGCGCACTGATCGCGTACTCTGTCGATGTACGGGTGGTCGATGCTCGTGCAGCTCTGGATAGCGGAGGAAGACTGCGGTATGCTGATGCATAAATATGGACTACTTTCACGAATCACTCTTTGTTGTTTTTGCTGTCGTGGTGTGTACTAGAGACCGGGATCCCCCGCTGCGAACAAGTTTTACTATTTGATTGATGACGACTCGTGATGAATCTGAGAGTGAAAGGCATAGTACTTCTTGCAGTTCAATGTCTGCTGGAATGCCCATTGCCCATGCAGGGGCGGCTCCAGAAACGGCCATCCAAGTTGTCGCTGGAACCCAACACCGCGGCAGCACGAGCGCAACTCAGAACTTTCAAGATGGGCTGTCACGCCCTGCCAATGAATTCCGTGGCCCGAGGTTGCCGCAAGCTCAGCGCGGCGCTATCGGTTCTCTTCGATCCCGTGTGGCTCCGAGTCATGACTTGTAATTAAATATGGGCCAGAAGCCAGCGCAGTCGGTGGTGCATGATGTGAGGGCTCTATTTTTCAAGCCAACTAAATGCGATTGGGGTGTCTTGACGCTCGATGTTGTACATGGTCTATGGGGCAAGTGGTCGATAGACGGCACGGGACCATTCCACGTGGATGTGTATGTCTGGTTGTTGGACACGGGCAAGGCTCAAGCCAAACGATGAGTGCTAGTGCCAATCATAGGATAAAGTCAATGCGTTCGAGCGGAGTAAGGCAATTCTGGCGTAAGTACAAGCTGTCGGCGATGTACCAATGTGTTGGGACTGGACTGTGGAACCGTCCGCTGGCAGAGGGAAATGCATGTAAGAGGCGAACAAAACTGGACCATCGACACAAAGTGAAGACGCTCGCTCATTAGATACATGGCGCTCATTCACGCTCGCAAAACGGCCGCGATATCACAAAGCATGAACTACACTCCACTTGGCCCGTCTACATCAACCCGGATCAAGTTCTGTCCATGAAGTCGTCCGCCCCACTGCCCCATGGACAAACATGCTACAACCCTGGCGATCGTCTCTTCGTCACGGCAGTTCTCAAATCCAACGCTGCCCACCCCGTGGTACTCCGCTAACCCACGGGAAGCAACGAACAACGTGAAAACTCATTGGAGACGTCGTTGAACCTGAGCGCACCAACGAATCAAACCGTTCATTACCTTTTCATTGGCACGCTCATCCGCGTCGCGGCCCAAGTGACGAATATTACATTTGGCACTGAATACGGCTCTGCGGGATATCCAGCGGCAGACAACAGGCCTCAAGGGGCTCCCCGATTCCACCCTCTCGCGTCGATGCCATTACACATCGGACATGTGAGTATTACTATCAACTCTACGCGCTTATTTGCCAAAACTTTCATGGCAGGCTTTGGATCGGTTCTCGGTCACCAATGAAGTTCCTGCGGGACACTTTACTGGACCTCCGATGCCAGTCGGACGAATATCTCGAGGAACATCGATACAGTGCGAGTGGGTGTCAGAAGATGGCTCCATTTGCCATCGTACGATCACTAAGCGGACTATCCCGAAACATCTCGCGGAACACGGGATCCGGGACATGCACAAAGATCGCGTTGTAGAGTGTCGTTGGCTAGCATGTGGATCGCACATGAAACGAGAGAGTATCGCTCGCCGTGCGGGCGGGGTCCGTTTATGCTTCAAGCGCAGATCCCACCGTTGCCTCGACGACCCTTGTCACTGATACAGAAGACTTTGGAACGAGATGGCAGGTCCTTGTGACGTTCTGATAACCAGTGCGTCCATCACTTCCCGCTGTGCATATTATACTAAGACACTCATCTCTTCAGTTATGCAGTGCCTTTCATTATTACAATTCCATCTCCTGATTCCTACGATGTCTGTCGGGCTGGTGGATTTGGTAGTGTGGATATGCGAGAATGAATGGGCCTGTTTTCTTTATCTATCTACGTGTCCCCTTTTGCCTAGTGCTTTATCTTGCCCTGCTTCCCAGTAGTGTTCGTGTCAGTATTTCGACGTGGATAGCATATATGTTTATCATCCCTTTTCGTGTCGCAATCATACGGGGGTCAGTGACCCATCTAAACAATGCTTCCTGTCATTTGATGTGGATAAAGCTCGTATGGTGTACCACAAACTGTGTTTCTCTGAAGTTGCAAGTTGAGTTGGTGATTGGGTCACCCGAAGTTCCGAATGGGAGCGGGGACCTTCCAGCGTGGTGCAAGCTGCGATCCGCATTCGATGGTCAGCAAGGAGAGTATGGAAATCACACACATGCCAGTGATACCAGCTTGAAACGTCAGGTTCGGAGCGACTCGAGATGGAAAGACTCAGGCTGGCAAAACAAGTAAAAAGTAAATAGAGAGGATGATGGCCCGGGATCAAGCGACGACACGCTCATGATCTGAGATTCGCGGATGATTCGCGGATTCATCTTAACCAAACTGACAGCGGCTCTGTCGGAGGAATACTTAAGAATTTGCTGGCAGTGACCAGCTTCTTCTCTTGTTGATTGTGCTTTGTACATGCAATTCTGACACCACTCCGACAGCTTGAAGGTGCCACAGGAGTTCACCGACGTGTCCAGTACCCCCCAAGGGATGTTGCGGTCTGTCAACCCTCGCCGGCTCCCGCAGCGGGTGCATGCATGCTACAAGGCCTCATGCCGTCGGCTTCTGATGGTATCAGGAGTATCAAGCGGTTTAGCGACGCAGCAACCTGAACAAAATCCAAATCCAAGTTCTATGCCATGCGTTCTGCGGTTTCGAATTACACGCTAGAACCCAGTATAAGGAGGGCTATACTCGCCTGCACAGCGACTCTCGAGGCTCCTCTATTGGCGAACGCGACTGGGGCTCACAAATTCTCAATATTTGGCCCTCGCGCAATCCTCTGACTCTGTCCAACCTCCAGATCCATCGAACCGCCTGGGTCATTGCACTGTTTTATGGGTTGATGACCAAACTGGTGGTCGAAAGTGCACAGACAAGGAGACTGCAGGTCGTCGTCGTCCACTCATTGCAGAGTTCCGGATTCACTTCTGAGAAGATTCCTCAGTTGGCATAAAATGTTTCATTATATTGAAATATACATGGGAGGTACGTGTGCTTTGTTGCAGTGCGAA
This sequence comes from Boletus coccyginus, assembly GCA_025782845.1. Classification (NCBI taxonomy): domain Eukaryota; kingdom Fungi; phylum Basidiomycota; class Agaricomycetes; order Boletales; family Boletaceae; genus Boletus; species Boletus coccyginus. The sequence continues at coordinate 20,866 of JAHZSR010000129.1, forward strand.
CACGCTTCACCGCTCGGAGGTATTCTCGACATCAACGTCATGGATCACATGCACTGCAACCGTGGCCAGCCCCAGATTTGCTGGTGAGTTGCGCAGGGATTACTCTGCCGCTATGTGTCTTTTAAATATATTGTCAGCCAGAATGGTGCGACCAAGGGAGTGGTGCCTCTCGCACTTGTGATCCACGTGTCGATCTTTGAGATTAATAGGCATTCGCACATACTGCGGGATGTCTAGTTATCCTTTATCCAGCAGATCGGAGTGTGGATATTGCACGTACCGTGCGTGTCTCATTTTATCCAGGCGAATGGGATGACAGGTTAAACACGAACTCCCAGCCGTGGCGGGAAACGTTCATAGGCATAGGCTGAATGTAGGTAAGAAAAAAATCCTCATTAGCGCTCAAATTAAGTACATATAGAGGCGAGGCACACGTACAAAACTTTGTCATATTTTCCCTACTTCCTTCGTTCCCTGTGGGTCACCATTCGTGGTGTATTTTACTGTGGACAAAGTTTCCATCCCCATCCCCACTCGAGGATACGCAGTATTTGCTCACCTAGTTCGGTCTCCACCCGATCAGTCACTGATCTGACTGACTTCTTCCAACATGGTTAACCCCAGGCTGGGGATTGGGTTCGCATCAAACACTGTGAGGCATCCCAGCTTGAACGGACTAGATACACCTCCGTTTTCGGACATGTCTATCGCACCCCGGCGGAGTTGGTGGCCAAACCAGCCAAGTGTTGGAAGGCTCGGGTAGTTAAAAGACAAAGTCCGTCGCCTCTCTCTCCTTCGTCCTCTCCCATATATCCCAACCTATTCCGTACTCCAAGCCCCCCCCCCCCCCCACACACACACACACCACCACGCCGATGTCAGACCCCCAGTGAGCAAGCACCTCTGCCTGTCTCTAGAATCCAACTCTGACTGCTTTTGCATAGATTGGTATATTATCACATTCTAGTGGGATATCTAGAGAATGGATGCCCGGTATATCATTGCATTCCAGTAGAGTATCTAGGGCATCCGGGGAACCCCAACTACGGAGGATACAACACCAACTGGGGTCAAGAAGTAAGCCAGTATTTATTTTTATGCGCTTGTCTCATACATAAGCTTGTAGCATCAACAGAACTTAGTGCAGCTCGCCAACCAATTGACGAGCCAAGGGCCGTCCACCGCTGGGTGCGATCTTCGTTCTCTTCGTCTTCGCTAGACCGCTGATGAAGTCGTGTAGAGTCTCTGCGGCAACAGACGGCGAGAGCTTTCAATGCAAGTGGTCTACAGTTCCTTGTGGCCAAGCACACGCCGACTTTGACAAGTTAATGGAGCACCTGGGCGATATCCATGGTGTGCAGGGACCTGCTGCCCAAAAGTTTGTTTGCTCGTGGATAATGTCAGACGGAAGGCCCTGCGGTAAGGAGCTCCGCAGAGATGGGTTCAGGCGCCACATTGGGACACATGTTGCACTCAAAATGCTGTGTACTGAGTGTGGCCGCCCGTTCTCTCGCAAGGACTCCATGAGCGCTCACAGGAAGAAAGAGCACGGCTGGAAGTAAATGACCGCTTTAAAGCTCCTCTAGAAACGCAGGGCTACGTCCTCATTATGCAGTCGTACCCTTGCCTGTATGAAAGATTTCTGAAAAAGAAAAACATTTCGTGCGCAATCAGTACTGATAAATTGCCTATACGGGGGATTATATGCATTGATGCAGTCAGAACCCCGCTTCTTCCATTGCCGCATCACGGGTCCAGATCAAACAAGCTGGGGCGCGAAAGGGGGTACACGCGGGGCGTTGGCCGGCTGATCCACCTTCCATGTGCCTTGATGACCTGCCGCGACGGTGCGAACAAAATCCACGCTCGGACCAAGTGACCTGGGCCGTAGCATGGCGTGAGAGGCACCGGTGGAGATAGGTTGAGCTGTTGGAGAATGAGTATCTGCACACAAATCCAGTTGAACACCCATCGAATTCGCCAGACTTGCAGTGCCGAATACGGGTGCTCGAAACACGACAGAGCAAAATGAACGGCTATTCCTGGTTCTAGACAAGGTTAGGTTATTTAACTTCACAAATACGTCCAATTCAGCTTTACACGCCGTTTCCAAATGTGAATGCGGCGCGGTGACCACCGCCGCCCATTCAATTGCATGTATGGTTACTATCTGGTAGGGACCCGACAGAAGGGGGCGTGATAGGATTCGGCCAAGGAGACTGTCGCCTTCCGCCTCATGTCCAACGACATAGTCCGTCACTATGGCAGGGCGCGTCGATCATTCTATAGAAGCCCACGAAAGAGGAAGTGTGGAAACTCGGTCCGGTGTTACCCTGAGCGGAAATGAAGGACGGCGGGAGTTGGCTGAGGACGTTACTCCATGCCTGACTCAGCTCAATCACGGGTCCAGTCAAGGACCGGACCGTCGAGGTAGCTAATATAGTGGAGAACAGCGATTGATCAACGATTGTTGGGATGCCTTGACCCACTCTGAAGGTGAGGCGCAGTTCTCCCGGTAAGCAATCGCAAGAGCTTACCATGCGGGTGCATCCAGAGCCGTCCAGGCAGTGGATCTGAACTAGTTACAATGGCCGGGGACTGACAGTGGCGGAATGAGGCATATCTGCGATCCTTGTACACTGCCGAGGCATAGCCTAATGAGCACGGGACTATGAACCTCCGCGGGGAGCTCCGACATGTTTTGCGGCATGGTAATGGCAACGGCGCGCGTGATGAAAGAGACACGGCATACGTGGTCGACCTCCACATTCTAGAAAACGGCTTCGGGGGAACGCTGAACGTAGCACGTATACGAGGGAACATGCCAACATACCTAACCAGAGGAGCCTTCCAGGAGTAATTTCTGAGAGACGATGGTAAGGCATACAGCCCGAGCTACTCTCATCCTATCATCCAAAATCCCCGGTGCCTGCATTACCTGGGTAGACTGGAGACGGGTAGAAATCTGGACAACCCAATTAATACTGATCCCCTGTCCACAGGATATCCGGAGGCACTGACCACTCGCTTCTTCAACGGAGAGAAACGGGCAGTCACATTCTACAGAGAAAGCCACATTGTTAACCGCTACCGAGAAGGGAGTTACTTCTTCCTCGCATTAAAATAAAATAAAACACACACCAATAGCAGGTATTTGAGCCTGCCCCTTATTCCTTCCGCGCGGAACTTTCCACCGAGTGCCAATTGCGTGCCTTGGCACGCAATTGGCAGGCCAGGAACTTGAATATATTTATACCTTGGAAATGTGAAGACGAGTAGCCCGCGTCATCCAACGCAATCAACACGGATGGGCAAGCTGTGAATATATTTTCGCCAGACGCCGACGCTGTTGACCTTGGAACTCCCTTCTAGAGGTGACACATGGTGACATGCGCCTTGGAGGGTAAGGATACTTTTCTACTTCAGTTTGATGACTTTTAATGGGTCCGATTCAGCGAGCCGCTTGATGCCACGAGTTTTGATATGGATTCGTCAGTAGTCTGCAATACCACAGCATGCAAAGCCTCACGTCAAGGTCATTTACAGGTGGTCATCAACAGTAGGGTAGGGAGATCGTTTACCGATACGATGCAATCCGAAAATAGTATCACCAGTACTCTTGCAGGGGAGAGCGAATTATCCTTGAACCTTTCTCCCATCCGGGGTGCGGGGGTCCAGGAGCTGATAGAACGCATAAATCAACTGAAAGAATACCGCATGGACGATGATCCAACAAACCCAAGGCTCATTTTCTCCCCGCCCAGCGCTAGCGCTAGTTCCCAGCCCCCGCCCCCACTTCCTAGTTCTCACACGAACCCATTGATACGCTCGGGACACCAGTCATATCTGTGCTCCTGGCATCCACAGGACTCGGGTGCACGCGTTGTGCCTGACAGACCAGAAATAGAATACACAGATCAGCTGGAAGGATACCACACAAACGATAATCCAACAAACCCAATCGCTAGCCCAAGTTCACTCCCGCCCCCAGAAGCCCCATCTCCTAATTCTCACACGAACCCACTGATGCGTTCGGAACATCACTCTTGGCATCCACATGACTCAGGTGCCCGAGTTGCGCCTGACAGGCCAGAACCCCAGGAACTGATAGAATACACGGATCAGCCGGAAGAATACCGCACAAACGATGATCCAACAAACCCAACGCTCGTTTTCTCCCCACCTGGCGCTAACCCAAGTTCGAAGCTCCCGCCCCCGGAAGCCCCACCTCCTAATCCTCACATGAACCCGTTGATACGCTCGGAGCATCAATCATATCTCTGTTCCTGGCATCTACAGGACTTAGGTGCCCAATGTCGCCACATTGCGCATGACAGACCAGCATTCCTTCATCATCTAGGTGCAACACACCAAGTCTCGGGTGATTCAGACGTAACGATCATCTGTCGGTTATTGGATCCCAAGACAGGTTCAGCCTGTAATGTGCCAACAAAGAGAGGAAACTATGCTCGGCATGCCGATACCCATTACCCCCTGCGCTACCATTGCCAGGATTGTCCCCCTGGCAAGGCTTTCTCATGTTTGGACAGCTGGAGGAAGTATGTCAGGGATAAGCATGCATAGACACCTCCTGCTTCACAATCCATTGCAGACTTACGATATTATTGTCGACCCTGTTGTTGACCACCATTTCTCGCCTAAGCCTTTGAGTGCTCACGCTTTCATTACATGCTGGTCATATGCTGCGTACATCTTGGATCTTAAAGTCCGTTCTCTGGTAGATTGGTTTGTGGGGACATCGAGTAGTGTTCTATGTTACTTAGCGCTTACTGGGGGAAGTACCAAGTGACTTACGTTTTATATTCAACTATGGTACAGTGTGCAATTTCGGCACCAATGGTACCATCAAGATGGAGAAATGGTATGGGTGTTATTTGCCTTCATACAAGTCGTTAGTACGGGCATTTGAATGACCAGAAGTTGTTGTATGCTGAGTTGATGTTATCGCTAGTTTAGTATCAAAGCAGAATTGAACCACACTACCTTCGCTGCGGTCAAAAAAGCTGGGTGGAATGACTTTGTATACCGAGCAGTTGAGGAAATAACTTGATGATCTCCTTCTGAGAAATCGATGGTTTAAGAAGGGTAGTGTAGTTCCTGTGTACTACGGACCAAACTTGAACAGCATGAACCACGGTTATCGGAGCGTGCGAAGCTGCAGCCACTGGCAACCACCCGAAACTGTAACCATCTCCGTAAAGAATCACAATGAGACCTGTTCAAGGGGATGGCGGCAGTTGTATTCCCATACAGCAATGCTGAATGTTGACTGCTGGCCAATGGAGCACTGAAGTTTGCTGTGACTTTACGATAACGCCAGCCACACGAGCGACACGACCCCAAGACTCTCATCTATGTCGCTTATCGAATCCTTCACGGATGGCGAAGAGCGATCCCACAGTGGAATGTTCCACTGTGGGGACCGCATGGCAGCGAAAAAGTGCGCTGGGGATCTCCGAAAGGAGCCTCGGCGCCCGAGCAGGAAGCCTCCCCCTCCCCACTCGTTTTACCCGCATCGCAACCAATCTATCCGGGGTCGCGCCCCCGCCGTTGCGGGCCACTTCGTGGTTTGGCCAACTCCCTCGATAGGGCTTAAGATTGGTAGCTGGTACCCTAAACGGTCTCGGAAGGACAGCGGTAGGGGTAGCGGTAGCCCCCTGACGAGAGCTTTCGCAGGCTCGAAACCGCACGCCCGAACCCGCCCCCTCCTTATCCACCTCCGCCTGTACCGTACATGGTTTTCCATGGTCCGGCTCTGATCCTTGGAGAGGAGCGCCCGACGGACAGGCGAGTGGACTGACAGCCCGAGCGTCCCTCTTCGCACATAGATCACACACCATGGCCCTTCGGGCCATGGTTCTTAAAACCTTGTCATCCTAACTGGAAGAAATATGACATGCTGTGTTTTTTTTAAATCCATTTGTGTCGGATTACCTACACGTCGGAACGCAAAAATCAAATAGTGTACACTTGCCGGAATCCAAAAATTTTTAACGCAACCCATATTATAAACACATTCATACCGTATGCATGCAATAAAATAAGAATTTGTTCAATGGAGACGCCAAGCGTGACATCCGGCAGAGATATCTCACCTATTACGGGAAGGATACTTAGCATATAGCACACTGGTATGGAGTTGGTGTGCCTGCATTAATTGCCAGGGACCATGTGTACATGTTTGTTACAATTATATGACAGATAATTTGGATAATTGACACCAAAAATTATAGAGTACACATTGCCTGAATGTACAATGTATATACCAGACACTTGGATACTTCGAGTGGCGAGCGCAAGTCGGGCACGGGTCATGGGGTACGAAAACTCACACGGTTTTCAAGACTTGGTGCTCGCCTCTCCTTTGTTTCGCTCACCTCTCCTTGCCTCTTGCCTTGCCTCAACGTGTCGCTCACACGGGCTCGGCTTTGCTTCACCCTCACCCAAGGCTCGTCACTGATCACCCTGCCCTCCCCTCGTCCTCAAATTCATTCTCCTGCCCTCATCTCGCGCCGCAACCCATGAGCATGAGCATGCATGCTCACTCGCGCACCATTGCCTCCACTTGCCGTGCCCTGCCGCGCACCGCGCGTGCGCACACACTCTGCTCCTGCCAGTTGCCGATAATGCCCACGACGTTGCAAGAAGTCGCCATGGTGGGGAGAATGGAAAAGGAGCGCGAGAGAGAGGAACTCAACGAAAAAGAGGTACGATCGATCGGATGACGCAGCCACATCGACGCACTCCATTTGCTGTGCCCGGCATCTCCACCGCACCTGCGACATGTGCTCAAGCACACGCTCCGCTCCCGCCAGTCACGGGTAGAAATAACATAGCATACATGTTGTAATCTAAAAACATTGTATGATCCGAGTCTATGTGTGATGTATATCTACAAAATACTGGATCCATGGGTAACAGAAGATGTAGCCCGTATAGTACGACGCACATGCGCTGACAGGTTCCACTGTATGTACATGGTATAGTAGCTGTATGTACATTGTATAATAGCTGTATGTACATTGTATAATAGCTGTATACACACTATAGAAAGAGGGTCCAATCAACTCATGAGATTATTTTAAATTATGTCCTGCAATAATGCCGGAATCCAAGACATGTACATAATCTACATATTGGCTCCATAATCGCCAAAAAAAATGTTGGTTGTACAATTTTTACAAACCGACGTGTAGGTACTCAGGACTCATTACAAAAGAGTGCAAATGAGGTCTAGGCCCTGCGTCATCGTGTGAATGCTCCAGGGTAGCGGTGATCGCGGGCAATACAGTCGAACCCCTTGTAACCCATACCCCCTCGGTTTAGGCTGTAAGGTATGGGTTATGAGGGGCTATGGGTTTCATGATCAGTGACCGGTAACACCCGAAAAATATAATTATGTATTCTAAGACTCTAAGTTAGCTATGTACGTTAGTTTCGAGGTCAGTCACGGTCTCGGGGTAAAATAACTAGTTATCTTTGTCTCCTTCATCTTCTGCATTCCCAAGGCGCGCGTTTCTCGCCCGAACGCACGCAACATCGCTGTAAAGTTGCTAGCGTAAGCGGTGTCAAGTTCCTCAACATATTTCTGCAACCCCCGAGCTGCCTGCAGTGCCTCGCTGCGTGTCAAAATGATGTCGACAGGTATGTCTGAGTCACCATATGCACTATGTTCTGCACCCTCGGCTGAATCCTCAGCGTCCTGTAGCTTCTTCGCCTCCATCACCGCATCGTATATGTCCTGGTCTGTTGCATCAAAGAGATTGTGAGTCTCGATAACCGGATTCAGCAGCTCGGTGAGACTCATTCGGTTGCAGCGCTGGAGCGCTCCAACTGCCTCCAGGCCATCAAGAGCACGTTCAACGTTTTTTTCGGCTTGCACCAAGGGATCGTCGGGAGGTTCGGAACAAGTTGCATGAACAAGAAAAGAGATTGGGAGGGACGGCTTGACTGTATCTGCCTCTGAGTCATGGTCTGCTTCAGGTAGTATTCCGGCTTTGTTCCAGCAATTTCGAATGGTTGTCGTATCAACTTCACTCCAGGCTTGATCAGCGAGCTGCATTGCTTCGAGCTGGTTAATATTGTAGATCTGAGATGGTGTGATGCCAGATTCATAGAAATCAATGGCACGATCAATGAACCTGGCACGGTAGTGTGCCTTAAAACAGCGTATGATTCCTTGGTCATTTGGTTGAACGTGCGCTGTCAGGTTTGGTTCAAAGTTTTCGACACGGATATTGGTGAGAGTGTCGGGTACGACATGACCTGAGAAGTTGTCCTGGAGGAGGAGGATTTTTCGACCGTCCCTTCTGAGCGAGACATCCCAACTTTCCAACCACTCCTGATAGATCGAGGCTGTCATCCACGCCTTTGCGTTGTTACGATAGTCAAAGCCAAGTTGCCCCCCTGACTTGTTCTTGAATGCACGAGGCTTCTTTGCCTTCCCGATGATCAATGGCATCAGTTTCTTTGAGCCGTCCGCATTCGTTGTGAGTAAGTACGTCAATCTGGTTTTTTTCCCTTTGACGCCAGAACACTGCTTGTTGGAAAGCCCGCGATCAGGTGGCATTCTATATTATTTATTTGAGATTTGTGGCAAGTGCGAAAATAATTGAAGGAAACGAACTCATAGAACAAACCAGTCTCGTCGGCATTGAAAATGTCACGTCGCCTGTATCCAGCACTTTTTACTAGCCCTTGAATGCGTAACCGCTCCTTCTGAACGGTCTCTTGATCTGCGGAGCCTGCCTCGCCATGCCGTTTCACCTGCTTCAAGCCCATACGAAACTTATACCGAGCTAGCCAGCCATTGCTCAAGCTGAGCTGCTCACCCGCTGGCACTCCAGCGCGGTCAGCAAATGATCTCCACTTCTGACGAAGGACCTCGCCAGTCAGCAAGATGTTATCTGACATCGCCTTTGAGACCCACAGATCCAGCATATCTGTAATCTCTGGATGGAGTGTCTGACAGATCCTTTTTACTGAACGAGACAAGCCTGAGTTGGCATCATGCTCCGTACGCCATCCGGGTTCTTTCTTCAGCCACTCCGACATTTTTGGCTGTGTCAATCGAAGAGACGGGTTGATTTCATTGAAATGTTTGGCTGTTTTTGTCTGATTTGCCCCGTTGTTGTGATGCCAGTTAAGCACCTCAATCCGTTGTTCAAGTGTCGCATTCTCCTTTTTTTGAAGTTTGGGGGCTTGCTTTTTCTTGCTGTCCGATATGGCATCATTACCTGCCAGTATGGGGCCTATCATTGCCAGCTTGTTTGTTTGCAGTCCAACACAGATAAAAAATATGCGTACATTTGCGCTTTTTTGACGGAGCAGCACACCCACTGCCATGTTGGGCGAGATCAGTTAGTCTCTGAACAATGGTTTGTTCTTGTGAATCCAATTGCTCAACAGCCCTTTCATACTCCTCGGTCATATCCAACTTGTCAACCAGACGGACTTCATCGACCAAATTTCCAACAGTATCAAGCCATTCTTCATCAACTTCCGAAATTGGTTGATTGGCTCTTAATGCGGCCTCAAGTGAGGCTCTCCGCTCTCGAGTCTGATTCTGAAGCTTCTGCAGCCCCTTTTTTAGAAGGTCGATGGGTTTCATAGTGACGGTGATGGGAATGGGCCGGAAAGTTGGATCTTGGTTGCCACATTGGGGACGTGTTCATATTGATTATATAACAGTTATTCCAAATTTAGAGATATATTGACAATATCTGGGTGTAACATATGGGTTTTGACCCATCCAATTGGCCATGGCATATGGGGTATGGGGTATGGTAAAAATTCCCTGCATACCGACTTGGTAACTCCAAAAATGTATGGGTTATAAGAGGTTATGGGTTATATAGGGCATGGGTTACAAGGGGTTCGACTGTAGTACAAAATCCTCCGATTGGTGCTTCCCAATAGTCTGGTGACCAGCCCGTCTAAAAGAGGCCAGCGCATGGCAAGCCGTCGGTTGACGGTCTGGTAAAATTGGTCAGCGTTTGGCAGGGTCGCGCTATCGACAGCTTGCCTTGCGCTGGCCTCTTTTAGACGGGCTGGTCACCAGACTAGCTTCCCAACCCCGAGCTTCAAGTTGAATTCCACATCATCTCACGAGGTTTTGAGCTCCTCAACTTCGGAAGGTTAGCGTGAACTACAATATCCGCATCCACAGAGCGGAGGAAAACTGAGGGTTCGGTCAAGTGCTTCCTCGATAGGACCAATTGGCTTACGCAGCACACCAAATTATTTCTTCAAGAAAATTCCTCAGATCTAGGGAATCGGGGACCAGGCAGGTGGCTCCATCACTTGCTCTCCCGTCTACTGCCACAGGCCCACTGCACCCGTTTGGAATATTCGCACGGAATTCCGCCCATCTGGACACCCCGGTCAATAGTCCTCACCCTCGCGTAGCTTCGCCATCACAATGACATTCCCTGCAACCTCGGAACCAGGAAAATATATAATCCTGAGACAGTGAGCACGAACCACGCAAGCTGAGCAACCCTCGATCGTTCCTAAGGGCAGTGTGGTTAATGGACGTTCGAGCTGGGTAACGGAGCTAAACACCATTAGGCCCATCAGCATATGCCGCCGGCTTCGCCCGTGAAACCGCACATCGCGGAGTTTGTGCAATATAAGCAGTGTGGGGCACGCACTGCGGCATGCGTCACACGCCAAACCCGAGATCGGACGGCGATTCTTCCGCCCAAACTTTGTCAGACGTTCTTCCTCTCCTAGGAGGACTGAGGAGCCACTCTATAAAAGCATGTGACACCTTCGCATTCTGCAGTCGCAGATCGATTTCCCTTCTACTCAATGTATATCAGTCGCAGACCGGTTTCCCTTCTACTCGATGACCACCCATGCTCAATCCCAATTCTCTCTGTTCGTACCCCCTCCCAAAGACACGGCTTTTTATGGGGAAGGGCCGGGATTCAGACGTGAGCCTTTCATTGTCTGATATTACATATGGTCACCCCGGTGGAAGCACCACCAAACTACGTCCATAGTTTGAACCTTCCGACGATAACTCCCACAACGTGAGTAGCCCATCCATCCATAGGACGTACATGTCTTCACAACATTCTTCGATCAGGGAGGATAGGTATTTCCATCAATTTTGTGCTAGAAAACATTCAAACCTCGAGTGCATCCCATTTCCCTGGCATGAAAACCAAGTGGAGTAAGATACCCGAGCTGATTATGCCTGTTGATCTAATCATTTTCTCTATTCATCTCAGTACTGCGCTTTCTATTTCCACCCATGTAAACCAGTAGGTATCAGATGCTTTACAATCTTCACGTCTGATCACAATTCGCGGCAGACAAACGCCACACAATCCCACATTATTGAGGCCGACTGACATACAGATGGTCTCGCCGATCAGCAACTTGGAACGCCACAAAACAGCACATTTTGTGGAAGGTACGCGGCTGGCATGACTTAAATGCATTTCTTTGGGTCGCTTAGAGCTCACCAGCCGATGAGAGGGCTTCAAAATCACCACATAGGCTGTCGGAGAGACTTCAAGCGATAACGTTACTCGTCTGCTTTGCAGATGGGCCGGGACCATTACCTAGGCGTACCGCTGTGACACACGATGATTGTATGACGTCAGCTTCCCGTTTCGCCTACGACCCAGATCCGTATGGTACCTGCTGGGATAGCCACACCGCATTTGGTTCCCCCTGGATATTGTGGCCGGATCCACCGGACAGACGCTTGCTCACGCACTCCATTGAACAAGAAAAAGATATTCACGATCCCGGGAATCATTTTCCTGATGAGCTGAGTACCCACCGATCTCTTTTGCACGCAACATATTCCCACTACCCAAACGTATCGAACGACCAGAACGTCACAAACTCGATCATCACATCCAACCTTCCTTCACATGGGGCATTTAGTCCATCTTTGCCTTACTGGTACCTTCGCCCAACATCAAATGGGTATCTTGAATCAGATCCTCATTCTCGTCTCGTGCCTCCTCAGGATTCTACTGCTTCGTCTCGCCGCAGACGAGGCGTGCGCGCAGTTGAGTACGGCGGGTTATGGATCAACGAAGAAGAACTCCTTGAGGGCCTGACGGAATCCGGTGTAAAGCTTAACGTTCATCAGTGTCTCTGGGAGGAGGATCGCGCCGGTCGTCCTGTGGAAAGATGATGCTGAAAGAATCGATCTCGAGGCACGTCCTGGGCGTCCACCTTGGGGAGATGTGGGAGTGCCAGGGTTGTGGGAAGGGGATTGCACGGAAGGACGCCTATGGGCAACATGCTGTGAGATCGGATTTCGAGGGGTGCCAAACCGCAGGCGCACTGATCGCGTACTCTGTCGATGCACGAGTGGTCGATGCTCGTGCTGCTCTGGATAGTGGAGGAAGACTGCGGCATGCTGATGCATAAATATGGACTACTTCCACAAATCACTTTCTTTGTTGTTTTCTACTAACAGACCACGTTTGCTATTTGATTGATTAAGACCCATGTTGAATCTCAGAGTGAAAAGCACAGCACTTCTTGCGGTTCAATGTCTGCTGGAATGCCCACTGCAGGGGTTCCAGAAACGGGCATCTAAGCTGTCGCTGGAACCCAACACCCGGGCCGCAGCACGACCGATTCCCCCGAATGTGCCTCCGCAACTCAGAACTAGATGTAGGGCCGAACTTCGTCGGCAGGAACCTTGTTTACAAAGTTGGGAAAGTGTCTCCCACGTCTCGAAAATTTGATTTCAATTCTCAACCCCTTGTAAACAAGGTAGATAGTCACGCCCTGAATTCCGTGACCTGAGGTTGCCTCGAGCTCAAAGCGGCGCTGTCCAACGGCTCTGTTCGGTCTCGTGTGGCTCATGACTTGTACAGTAATTAAATACGGGCCTGAAACCAGCGCAGGCGGTGATGCGTGATGTCTCTGTGGTCGAGGTCTGCCTAAATTTTCAAGCCAACTGACTAACTGCGATTGGGTGTCTTGACGCTCGATGTTGTACAGCATTAGTCTGGTGACCTGGCCCACTGGTTTATGAGGCAAGCCGTCGATAGACGGCATACCATCACTTGCTGGACACGGGCGAGGCTTAAGTCAATGCGTTCGAGCTCGGAAGTCTGCGGGAGTAAGGCGTGTAAGTACAGCTCCAGGGGTGATGGAAAATGTACAGTCGACGTTCGCCGTTAGGGGTGGCGACTCATTAAGTCGATGACAAGAGCATGACGTCGTGCAACTGTCGGGACGTCAAGTGCCTCCAATATGTACCAATGTGTTAGAACTGTGGGATCATCCACCAACAGAGGGAAATGCGGGACTTAAGAGGCGAACAAAACTGGACCATATCCATATGGACAGTTTAAATAATTGATATGTGACAGATGAGAACTCGGGTGCAGGGTGCAAGAAGATTCCCTTGCTTGACAAGGGTTCTGCGTCCCCCATGATCGTGGGAACTAACTCACCGAGGAACGCCGAACTCACAGGAGGGAAGACGCTTGATCGATTGATCGATCTCATCATTCACGCTCGCAAAACGGCCGCGATATCACAAAGCAAGTGAACTACTACCAACCCGAATCTGTCCATCAAGTCGTCCACCCCACTGCTCCATGGACAAACTCATGCTACAACCCTGGCAATCGTCTCTTCGTCATAGCAGTTCTCAAATCCAACGCCGTCCACCCCGTCATACCACGTTAACCCACGGGAAGCAACGAGCAGCGCGAAAACGCAGTTTATGTGATCGGAGACGTCGTTGAGTCTGAGTGCACCAAGAAATCTGCCATCAAGCCGTTCGTTACCTCTTCATTGGCACGCTCGTCCGCATTGCGGCCCAAGCGACGGCCCATCCGCCAGGTGTCACGTTCGCCACCCATCTTACACCGGTTCCATGCTCGCCGTCGTCGGTCTCACATTCTCGCACTTGACCGCTGGGAGCTTGGTGGTGGAGTGCAGCCTAGGACCCGCCAGATCACTGTTCCTTGCACTGCATGGTGGAGGTGGGCGCTTTCAGTAGGCGTCAGTCATGCGATCGCTGAGGAGGAACTTCAAACGTTGTTTGGTCCAGACTGGGATGCTTATGCGGCCAAACGCCCCTCAGGCGCATTATTGCGACGGTCATAACCCGCCCGCAACCTCAATAGCAAGCTCACGATATCAGAACAAGCCACCTGCCTTAACAGTGAACCTGCCGCTCCGATAGCAAGCCGCCATCTTGAAAGTGATAAAGCCCCACGTTGAATGGATGGATACCGAGGACGAAGCCCAACGAGTGTAATAACCCTACTCGATCTCAGGTATGATTTCTGTTTCACTTTGTTCGCACCTTGTTGAAACAAATTCCCCAGCGACACAAAACTCATCGTGGAATCGCTTGTGTCTGACATGACTTCGCATTCCTCGCTCGCAAAGAGTCTCCAAGGCAGACGCTCCCTTTTTTATCTCATAGTACTATGCTCACGAAGGCATTTCACTCTCGCGCAAATTGCTGTGATGAGTGGAACAGACGACATACACGCAGAGGCGGGCAAAAGGAACAGCATGATCAAGGAGAGTGAGATATGGAAAGCCGCCGGCGAGGGACCCCTCCGGTTCATGGCAGAGAACGGCGCGGAGACAGCAAGAGATACCGGCAGAGGCTTGTTTGTACTGGATATCATGCTTTACGCAAAAGGAGGTCAGGTTTCTTTTCTTGCTCTCTGCATCGGTTGCGCGGAGACCCTGACACTCCTACAGACAAATCGTCTGCGATAAAAGCCCTCGCCAAGGCTCTTGCATCCCCTTACCTGTCGAAAGATCATGCACTACCGCATTCTATCGATCTCCCTTATACATCGCGCATGTACTCAGGGTAACGGTGCCTTCGTCCTGGTCGAGCTCTTGGAGTGGATATGTAAAGAGAGCAGTGACAAGCAAAAGACCCAAGTCAGGGGCTGGTTCAGCGACTCTTGTGGCTCAGATGAAGGACAGCGAGGTAAAGGGTAGGAATGTCGTAGTAGCAGGGGTCGAGGCTCTATCGTAGGTTTGGCATCCATATCTATATCAAAAGCGCCACTACCCTGCAAGGCATTCCCCTCCTTGACGCTGTGACGTTTGTTAACCATGTCGAGGAAGGAGGGATTCGTTTGTTTGCTCATCCATGAAAAATCATTGCATGGGAAGCATGCCCATCGTTCGAGTCGGTATGTGACACGAGCTACTCACGGGTTACCGGTTACCCGCGCCATTCCCAAAGTCTGAATTACATGGTGGTCTGAGCCAGTCACCGAAGCCGACATTCGACTGTCCAGTCCTACACGGGTTACAAGGGCTTGAGAATACACCTTTACTTATATCTTTGGCCTACCAGAAAACACTGACAGCGGTCAGGCAAGCCGCATGACTCGTGGGTATCATCTGCCATCCGACTCGGAATGTGTAGGACGAATTCAATTCCAAATGCAAACCTGTAGTGTTCTTCCTTCCACGGTGCTCTTAAATGCCGGGCTTGAGCTAGAACTTGCAGCTACCGCAAGGAATTAACGTTGCTCGTGACTCGGACACTCAGACACCCATTGGAACTCTGTTTCAGCGATGGTCAAGTCTGGCCAGGAATACAAAGCTACCGAAGCCTGGAATAGTACAGACCATTACCGTTGCGGAATCATGGGTATGTCGGAAGGTATGGCCGGAGCGGGTAGAAGATGGGGTAATACAGGGTGACTGATACCGAATGGCGAGGTTAACAAAGCACGAGGGACTAGATTTGCGGATATCAATCCAGCTCAACAGCTTTCTGAAGACACAGCATTCGATCAGAACAACGTAGGAGCGAGACAATAAGCCGGACTTACTGCGCGGGATTTCCGTCGAAATAGCCACAGGAGTATACGCCTGGAGAGCGGGATCTTTAATTCCTTTATTTCCTCGAACGTCTTCTGTAGCTGCGCATCGATTTTATTGTATTCCTCCTGCAGACTCTTTGCCAAGGCTGGGTCGTTCTGCAGCTTTGCCCCCTCTGTGAGCTCCTGAAGCATCCTCCTCTGCTCCGTAAGGACCTTCTGGAGCCGACTATATAAAACCTTCCCAGCCTCCGTCTCGTTTAGGCGCTTCTGCTGTTCAACAAGCTCTTCCTGCAGGAGCAGCTCGTCCCCGTCTTTTCCCATGCTAAGAAGATCTTTTACGATACCCGATGCTGATTGGTGTGTATTGTTAAACCGCAGAGTAGTGGCACCTCCATCTATCAACATCCGCCAAAAGTCGCCCTTGAGCTGGTTCTCCCTTTGTGTTGCCACCGCTTGATCTTTCACGATGTCCCACATGGTCGTGACTAGACGCGTTCGGGGTAGGGGTACGTTGCCGCAAAGCCGACCAAACATCTGAAGATTCTTGTAAGCAGAACCAGACATACGATTGTCGGTGATTCTGTGGAAATAAATTATCCCAGCGATTTTGAGCGTGGTGCCATCTGGATACCTTTGTATATGGTGGGTGGGGGGGTTAGAGAATGATCAGAATGTGACGGACTTTTGTATGAGCCAGTTAGCAATCACTCTTAAGATCTCGGTATCTTGCCGATAGGTATCGTCGAAGCCCGGCGTGTCGACCAACACAAGACGGAGGCCATCGTACGAGATAGGGTATGGAGTGACACTCTCGGTATCAGACTTAAGGTTTCTCGCTTTGCGCTGCTCGATGTTCCCGGTGAGATGGTTGATGAACTGATCATTCTTAACCTGAGAATTCGATGCCAAAGGATGATAAGAACCTACTCACATTACTCTTCCCGGATCCTGTTGGACCCATAATACTCAAGTTTGCAGAATTGCTTCAGACAGTGGTGAGAACCCTAGACGACAATGCTTACTCACATAATAACAAAGTCATCTGGATCTGTCTTGAAGCGATCTTTGGGCATGATTCGTTTGAAAGAGTTGTTGACAATGGACGTAGCTGGGTGGAGTAAATGGAGGGGTCGTGCTGAGTGGTTTTGGCCCACCTTGTACATTTTTCCGTGCCCAACCCTCTGTCACAACACGAGGACTTATCAATTTGATTCCATTCCGGCATCAACGTATGTGAGCGGTGAGGTGAAACCGCCACGATGCAAACGTGTGTTTGTACCCATTTATGTGCGTAGCCATTCTCTATTCCTTCCGGTATGCTGGGCAAGGGGGTTAGCTATTTCGAGACTGCCTCGCCTGCCTCAAGGTACACGTGGTAGACGATCACCATCATGACAGCTGGAAGGAATTTTATTACCCAGGGATGGTCGGGGAGATTCTAAAGAAATGGATGCTACTTATTGATCAAGCGCTAGGCTGAATCTATAGCCGCTTCCCTGCGATCAGGCGTGCATGTACTGCCAATGAAATCAGAAATTTGGTGAGAATGTGATCAAGCCTTGTGGAGCGCTTGATCCGGGTACTTGGATAACCAACTTGAAACCGAGATATATACATAGATGAGAAAATGCTGGTAACTGTTCAACGGACACATGTCACATGTCACACTGTGGCCGCATTCGAACAAAGCAGCGTTATAGTTCTGAGCGTGGAAAAAAAAACTTATGTCGGAAAATTCACATGCTGTGCCTTACGTAATCGTCCAAAAGCGGTAATCTCCTGGATTCTGTGGGGGGGGAGGCGAACACACCGGCGCAGCGACACGGAGACGAAGCTTGCTTGGAGCAGGTGGTCAATAGATTGATAGACACTGACCCAGTATTCTACATGCGAAAAAGGAGGGTTTCTACCAGGGGAATCGACAAAAAAGTGCAGAAAAGTGGTGTAAAGTGGTGTAAAGTGTCCATTTTGCGGGCGTAAAGTGTGTAAAGTGAGGCGGGCAGGAAAATTTACGGTATATTTTGTAAATTCGGACGTTGATTGGCTGTTCCTGTAAATTTTTCCGGCCTGCTGGCGCAGGGTAAGCAGGTTCAGACTCAATTTCTGGCAGCACAGCAGGTGTATCGCATATATCTCACCTCCCGAGCTCAGGGATACCATTTTTTTCCTCCCCGCGCTGTTGCGCGCATGTCCGTCCTTCCGTCAGACAACTTCTCACACCGATCGTGCCCGCCGATGCTCGAGCACGAGCCCGACTCGGGCTTCACCCTGGTCGTGGGAATTCTCGTGGCAGTGCCCATTTACAGAGTTTACAGCACAGCATGTGAATTTCTCTGATTAGACATACATATCGAGTGTCGTGAGGAAGCTCCTGGCAGGTGTATATTGCGTTGATTACAGTGATACCACGCGCAAGGATCCATACTGCGGGTTGATCGACTTTGGGCAGGCTGCGAACACGAGTTGATCCCCGAGTCGATTCGCATTTCATCTTGGCGTGTGAAAGCAACATGCGGTCCGAATCTGGAGCTTCGAGTCGAGTCCTTCGCCGTAGTGAGGTTACAACCATACCCTCAGATATTAGTTGACTAGCAAGACTCCTGGTATGACGGAATGTTTGTCGAGTTCGCCGATTGGAACCTCCTCTAATATCCGACTTTGGCGGGGTGGTAGGTGGCTATCTCGGTCTCAGGGTTCAATCGTTCATGCTTCTCCTCCTGAGTCCTGAACCCCACCTGTGCTGCACCTGTGCTCCCTCCACGTCTGTTGGTAGGAATTGCCTAAAAAGAATAAAACGAGGAGATCATGCCAATGATGTGGTGTCTGTGTCACCTACTGTTGAGGCATGCTGATCGCTCCATCGATGTCTGACGTTGGGCGTACGCTGTTCATGAACGACAAGCGGTTTCAAAGCGCTTGTGAGCGTCATTTCAAGGTCGTATCTTGGCGCTTGGGTGGAATGCTCACCCTGGTACTTTCCTGGTCTCTTGCTCCGGTTTACTTCCCTCACTTGCGGCACTCCTGCATTTTCCTGTGTCGTCCGTTCAACCTAGCTTGGAACCAGAACATGATTTCTGACCGGGGCTCAACCCCTCCCTCGAAAGAAGGAAGCATTCCTACATCCTCAACCCCAGTTAACATACTGGGAGATGGCTTTTCTCCTACCTTTAATGCCGCTTCCCTCCCGCTCCCAGCATCCGATGTCGCGTCCCCGAGCCACTCGTACCCCCCTATTGTTCCAGATCAGCCTGCTATTCGTGATGCCACGTCAGGCAACTACCATGGTTGCATTGACGAAGATGACATCGTAATCGCGTACGTTTTCCTAGGATTACACTTCACTCGAGTCGCTTACCACAATTTCCATTAGGGTCATGGGGGTCACAGGTGCAGGCAAGAGTTCAGTGAGTTGTCGTTATCAGTGCGAGATTTACACCCCTTAAGACTGAGACATCCACAGTTCGTCAACACGGCGGCTGGGAGGTCAGAGGTCACGCTGACCAACAACTTGAGATCCCAGACCCGAGCGGTACACCCCATCCGATGTCTCCATCCTGACGGACGTCGGAATATTGTCTTGGTAGACACCCCTGGATTCGACGACACAGTCCTTTCTGACACACAGGTCTTGAGGATCATAGCCAACTGGCTGAAGGAGACGTTAGTGGGCTTCAGAATGTGGTTGAGCTTCGCCTAACTCGACGCCTACAGGTACCGCAACAATATCAAGCTTTCTGGTCTTCTTTACCTCCACCGCATCTCGGACGTCAGGATGGCAGGAACCCCTCTGAGAAATCTGGCTGTGTTCAAGGACTTGTGCGGTGAAAGTAACCTAAAGAATGTCGTCCTCGTCACAACAATGTGGGATGAAGTTGGAGACCAATCGGTTGGTTCCAGGAGGGAAGAAGAGCTTCTCTCGAGCTTCTGGAAGGACATGATATGCCTTGGTTCGCACACTTGTCGTTTTCAAGGCACCCCTGAATCAGCCTGGGAGATTATCAATGGCCTAGACTTGGACGGATCTCGCCAAATGCGCACCCCACTTCAAATCCAGCAGGAAATGGTTGACCGTGGCTTATCGCTTCCTGAGACGACAGCAGCAAAAACTTTGCTCCGATCTCTTGTCCAACTTGCGGGAGAGGTTAAAAAAGCCTGGGGAAAGTTGCGAAACAGAGCTCGTCGGACAACCGGCCCAAGAAAGCCCCCGGGTGGCCCTCAGCCCCGTGCCCTCCCGAGCAGGTCCTCTTCGATCAGGTCGAGCTCTTCCGAGTCTAGCTGGTCTGTTCTTTCGTTCACAGGTAGTTCAAGGATTGCCTCTCGTAATTCGACACCCCCGTCCAGCCCAGGTGAGAGCACCTCTTCGGGTTGTAGTGCCAGTAGCCGCCGCGATACACTCTTGGCTACGATCAGAGTTCTCAGGCTTGCCCATCAAATGGCGGACCTAGCGCATATACCCATGCTTCGAGGAGTAATTGGGACTGCTTTGCACATAGCTCAACTGATCGAGGTCAGTGCCCTACTCTTGACAGTCGGGCGTCCGCCTGAGAACATTCCAAGGAAATGGGCGGCACACATCATACAATCAATCAAGTGATGGAGAGCTCTGGATGGTTACTTGAGGAAATCACACGATATGCGGTGGGATCAAAGCTATCAAGAGATATGAAGAGAACATTGAACTTTTTTCAAACGTAAGCAACTTCGAGCAGCGGCTACGAAAAGGAGACGCGTACACTTACCATCGCTTTAGGGAGCTCAACAATCTTCGAACGGTCGTCACCAAGATCTCGAGTAGAAACCGTTTCGCTCGCTTCTTGCTACATGATGCGGATATTCAGGCGATCACGGCGTGCACGACTTCGATTAAAGCGGTCTACGATAAGCTTGAAGTACGATCATATTCAATACCTGGACTTAATCTCACTAATGGCGTAAAATAGGTTAAGCTTGCCATAAACAATAGTCAGGCTATCGCACGGCTCGAAGATCAGCTGACAGCGCTATGTAAAAGTGCAGCATCGGTGTGCCCACTTCCTAGAATCACTGGAACATTCCCTGATCCCTGCGGCAGCGGCAATGTGAATGTGGAATGTCACCCGTTCTTCGTGAAGAGTCACAGGAAAACGGACAGCCATCCTCTTCCACGAGTCAACCCTCGTGTAGTTGATGGTTCATGGACTCCTGTGCCTTGAGGCGCTGGTCGCCAGAACAAGTCCGCTTCAACGCTTCAACGCTCATAATATGCATGCATTTAAACATACAATACTATACTTCTATTCTGCTAGTACATTTGTAGGCACGAAGTAAAATAATTATAGCAGCTGTCAGTGAAAATGAAACTATGATTTCGAAGACCAAGTATCACAAGCCGCCGGTGACTGTGGCCACTTGTCAGTTCTAAAAAGTTCCTCTACAGCTCTCCATGCCACTTCAGGTTCTCCCTGGAAAACTTCCTGGTGTATCGAGGGTTGCCATTTACCAGTGGAACTCTTTAGCAAGTCCTTCTGGATATAAAGCGTGGATTCGCGGTCCATGATCTTGGAATCGGAAATGTTGCCTGAGGTCTTGTCATAGCTTATGACGATGTGTAGCCGTAGTGGGACGTGGCCTTCACTGATCCCAGGAAGCACAGGAAATTCTTGTAGGTGCTTTCGGATAGGTTCATACGCAGGGTCGGTTTCGATTCGATGCATGTAAATCATCCCCAGATATCGGGGCTTGTATCTGAGGAACTATCGGCTCACGTCCTATGAAACGGGTTCAGAAAGTCTTACTCTGTCCGTTCGATCCATGTCCTAATCTCCTTTTGTGCATCGAAATCGTCGCACCCAGTGAGAAAAGAAGGAGTATCGACGAATACGATGCTCTCTAGCTCCTCGTGTTTCAAGTCCGTCTTTGCTTCATCAGTCAGTTCACACCGGATCGCTTGAACCTTTGTAGTGAAGGGGTGGTAGTCTCTGCTGGTTTTGACCAATTCACTTCGTGTTGCTTCTCTGATAAACTGAGATGGAGCTGAGACGAAAACAGGTACAAGGGTTTTGAGCCCACGCACGCACCCAACTTTTGCCGGACCCTGTAGGTCCCACTACACTATTAGACGACTCATTGTCAGGGATCCGAGCTGGAAACTACAACAGGTCTGAACGTACAATACCACGATATCATCGTCAGATATAGACAGTGTGGGGGCAGACGAGTCTGGCTTGATTTTATTCCATAAACCAGCAAGCAATCGGGTCAAATTGTGCACCACCGACATGGCCTAAACGTGAGAGAGCGCCCAAGGATGCAGTTTGTTGTACAGGGCGGCGTACTTGAGCGCGGAGAGAATTCAGTCAACACGTGATTGATGATGCTGAGTTAGTGGCGCACGCCGGGCACTCTTTCGTTTAGTACCTGCTGTGGTTCGTATCAGAAGTTAGGGTTTGACTTGAACCTCGACCGGGCTCTGGCGTGATTAGTCAAGTCGCCCGCTTTCAACCTGCCTCAGGTTCATCTGGCTGGCAATTCAACCTTCGAGTCAGTCTATTATAATACCGCTGTGATGCCCTGAACCGGGCCCCTGAGGGATTCTAGTACACTAGGGATCGGTACATTCAATGCCGGGTCCAACCGATCAAGAGAAGCCGAACTACATATCCGAGTCAATATTGATCATTGCTTCCTCACAGTGGCAGTTGCATGCGACCTTGCAGAACCCATGCTCATCGAGGGTGTGGGCCTAGTATCGTGCATGTCCCCATATTTCGATTTTTGGTATTCCGAGTCACGGCGCATTTCATGAATCATGACCATACAATCTGGAGTATGCGGTCCTCTCGCTCCGAATCAAGGCTAAACTAGTGTACACTCCCAAGTTCCCACTGGCAGTAAAACTGTCAACCGTTCCCACTGGTCACTTCAGTTGGGGCCGAGTGAGAAAAAAGTGCCACCACAGCTCGCCAAGCTGTTTCAGGATTACCCCCTTGGAATAGGTCAGGATGGAAGGAAGGAACCCATTTCAGTTTTCCCCCCAGACTCGGGGGTAGGGTATGTAGCTGCTTCCGGAACTTTTCCTCGCGCTCTCGGATCGTGTCCTCGGGAATTACGCCCTCGTAGCTGAAGACAGCATGTAATCTCCAGGGGAGAGAAACGAAACGCTGCGGAAAAGTATGGGCGAAAGTATTCAGGTGTTTCCGAACAGCCTCGTTATCAGGGTCGGTCTCAACTCGATGCATGTAAATGGTCCCAACAAGAGTAGACTTGGATCTGAACAGACAGACTGTCGATTTTCGTCACGTCGAATGCGCCAAGGAAATCTTACTTCGATCCGCTCAACCAGTCCTTCATTGCCTTCTCCGCCGCTCCATCGCCTATGGCAGTGTGGAACGAAGGCGTGTCTACGAATACAATGTGCTTTTGTGGCGGGCACCCCAGATCATTCTTCGCTCCTTCAGTGAGCTCGCATCTTATTGCCTGTACATTTGTCGTACGGGGTTGAAGGTCTGTGCCAACTTTGGTGAGACCGCTCTTCGTCACTTCTTCCACGAACTGCGAAGGGATTAAACACAATATCAGTACGAAGTGGAGGGTCGTACCAAGCTCTTTCCGCTTCCAGAAGGGCCCACCACACTATATGACAGATCGCAAGTCAGTACGGAACCAGTTTAAGACCATTCAAAAAACATACAATACTACAATATCATCGTCACCTAGTTGGGACGCGTGACCAAATAGGCCCTTGAACCACTTCACCAGCCCCATGTTGTCGAATATCAACGAGGTCCGTGACAAGGGTCGTAGTAGTATCAGCCTGCAAATGTATGGAAAGACGGGGGGAGGGGGTATGGGGAGAGGCGAGATATGTAGCGTGGCCACCTGGCACCTGCTCGCTCTACACGTGAAGCCATCCCGTCAATTCGTCTTACCTGCTAGCAGTCTGTTGTGGAAACCATAATAATGTTGATCACCGTTTCAGGAGATTTGTTGTGATAGGGTAAATGGGATAGGGTAAATAGGGATGAACTCCGATTCCATACCTAGAAAGAGACCTGGGCTGAGTTATGGCGTAGTAGTCTGCGACAGTATTATTCTACTGCAGTTACAGTAGTAACAATTTTTTCTTAATGCACGACGGGCATCTGGACAGCCGGGTCACCGCTAGGTTCTAGCTGCTAGATATATCGTGGCTCAACTTTATAACCACCTCAAACTTCTACCTCGTGGAACTATTAGCGGTTGTTATGAATCACTTGAGGTTGCCTCACGCCTACCTCGACGTACCTTGCCACGCCTTTTTGGTGCCACTGCTCCTCGATTTCTAGATGACTTTTGTCATACCCTGCCTGCACTATTCCAATTTCCGGAAACAAACATCCATCGCAAAGATACGCCGCCAGCCCATGAGGTGTGCAGTGGTGTGAGTCACTGTGTCCCATACCACGTCTGGCTGTCGATCGGAGTCCTATCTCTATCCTGGAACCATTCCGCTCCCCAGCCTCCCCGCTACTACAGACGAAGGAACGGACCGTCGCGAGTCTTTTAACCCAAGGTAGATTTGTCACCTCCCTTAGCCCATGTTTCGGCTTCTGATCCACCCTCCTACTAGCATTGAGTGTAGACAAACGTTCAACGCAAAAAATGAAGTTGAAGGTCAGTAACGTTTCCCATTACTTACTACCCTTGGCAAAATTCAAATGCCAGCTTATCGTTTCCTACCAGATTCTCTCCAGTAAAAAGTCGAAGCAAAATGACCTAGCCCAGGGAGGAAAAAAAAAAGACAAGACACGCACGGTGACGAATCAAGGACCTCCTACGGGGGTATCCCTCCCGCCTCATACCAACACAGAGCAACAACTTCCGACGGAAAGAGAGTTTCAGGTCGTCCAAGAACCTTCGCTGGTAGCCAGAGAACCTCATGCGGTGGTGCACCTTTCGTCCCAGACAAATGTAGAACGACATCACACCGAGATAGATCAAGGGTCATTGCCGGTTGCCGAAGAACCTTCTACGAAGGTGCACTCAGGCTCTTCCCCCCAGACAAACGCAGAACGACAATCTGGGACAGACACACCGCACACAGCAACAACGCAAGGACCTTTACTGGTGCCTGGAGAACTTCCTGGGACGTACCCTTCGTCCGAGACAAACGCGGAACGACAATCTGCGATAGACACAGAGTGCGACGAGGTAGCTCAACGATCTTCGCTCGTAGTCGAAGAACCTCCTACGACGGTGCACCATTCGCCACAGACTATCGTAGAGCACGCCGAGACAGCTCAAGGACATTCTCAAATTTCCGAAGAACCTCCTGCAACGGTAAACATAGAAGACCTGGAAACAGATGATATCGTGATAGCGTACGTGATACAACTCCGGACGGTGAAATGTCTGACTTGATATCCCTCAGTGTCATGGGTCCAACAGGCTCCGGAAAGAGCACGGTGAGACAAACAGCGAATAATGGAGTTTGGTCATTCATGTAACCCCAGTTCGTGCGCCGTGCCAGTGGACGTGACACTCAGGGGGTAGGCCATATGTTGAGATCGTTCACAAGCCACGTCGTTGCTATCAGATATTTGGACCAGAAGAGTGGGCGACACGTAGTCTTGGTGGATACACCAGGGTTCGACGATACGTTTAAATCTGATCTCGAAATCTTGGACATGATTTCCGATTGGCTCAACTTAAGGTAACCCATGATGTTTATTGTCTTGCATTTCTCACCTGCCTTCGTTCTTGCAGTTACAAGAAGCAGAAACTTCTCTCTGGGATTTTGTATCTCCATCGGATAACGGATAACCGCATGGCCGGTACACCGCTGAAGAACCTCCGAGTATTCCGAAAGCTGTGCGGAGAAGACGCTCTAGAGAAGGTACACCTCACTACAACAATGTGGGATGAAGTTAAGCAAAGCGTGGGCGAGGGGAGGTTAGAAGAGCTGAAGAGGGACTATTGGAAGGCCCTGATTGATCAAGGGGCCCACATTGATTGCTGCAGGAGCGACGATGACTCCGCGAAGAATATTATTCGGCAGATCCTTGACAAGGAGGGAGGTCACAGGGCGTTGCTACTTCAAGAAGAAATGACTGATCTGAAGAAGGAGCTCAAAGAAACAGGAGCTGGGCAAGAACTGTATTCTCAGCTTGAGAAGCTGGTTGAGAAACAGATGTCGCTTTTACGTCGGATTGACAAGGAGAAGAAGGCCGCTTCGGATGCGGGCCTGTTGGCGGCGCTTCAGACAGAGTATAATGACTTGCGCATTGAAATTGACGACAAGTTGCGCCAGATGCAGGAGCTGAAATTGTCACGGTTGAGGAATCTCCTCCGTTTGTTTTTCCGGAAACGAGATTGAAGGTGAGTTGAGGTCAGATATCAGATACCCTTCCTTCGTTTGACGCTTCCCAACAGCTTCGATTCGTTGATGGATCTACCATGCCATTGACCAAAGGTTTGGGGGGTTCTGAACGTCCGAAGAATCAACCGTGGATCTACCGTAGGGCCCCCAGTTATGATATTGGATTACGCATAATACTACGACCTATGTGACGTGTCCTCAGTTATTGGTGAACGTGAGTTTTAGTGTGCACGTGTGGCTAACAAGACATGGACATCATCCTGCGCACAGGAAGAGACAGAATTACTTTAATGGTTACCTCGGCACCGTATTTACATGCAAGGGTAATGCGACAGTCTATTTCCAGAAATTCTACCAGGTCCCGACACTCGCGCCGAAGGAGTGAGAATATGGTGGTAGATCGAGATCGTAGCGCGGGAACGTGGTCAGCGTATGCCCCAGCTGACCAGGCCCGAGTTCGGCGTTAGTGGATCTCTTGAGGAACGGTGGTCCCATTGCCGAGGCTGTGTGGTGTGAATAGAGTGAGAGGATCTACGGAGCATGTTACTGACTGCGAAAATGGATGAGCATGCTCCTGCTCCCTTCCTGCAGCAAGATCGAGGTACCAAAGAGCAGGACCCGAATCCCCGGTCAGAGGGTCAGTATCCCTGTCAACCTTGTCCAATAGAAAGTGTTACCGAAGGGACTGGGTCATCGGCCGCAGCCACACTAGGGTGCCCAAGCCAGTATCCGAGGGGCAAAGAATTAGCACCGTCAGTAAAGACGATGACGTTCTGAGCTGCAGCAGCGAGGACTGGGATGAGCTCGTCTGTCTTGTACTAGGCAGCCAAGCTGATGTCACCTGCGTTTCTGTCGACTCCATCACATTAACGATCCAGCTGGGTACCAAGAAAACACGCAAACAACCTACAACTACCTCGATCCCCGGAATCTGACTTCAGAATGACGATAGTATACTTGTCGACGATAGAGTTTCTAGCGTTGGTGTAGTAGTCGTAGTCATCGGAGTCCCAGGAGACAGTAGTCTGGTCAAGTCGCGCATCTTCCATGATGCTTTCATAGGACTTGAAAAGTTATGATGAATGTCAGCCTGGAAATTTAAGGGACGAACTAAAACCTCTCATGTCCTGCTCGCAAGCGTTGCTCATCCCATCTCCACACGCGCTCTCATTTTTCTGGGTCTGTCAACGAAAACAATCGGGGGGATACGCTTCGTTAGTGCTGGCCTTTGGGGAGATCATGACATGCAAGATCGAGATGAAAGCATGTTTTCAAATTTCACTTCGCATCTGAATCATTTTGCCATTTTGTCTCGCCGGCGCCGGAGTCGAAGTGTGATCACGGGCGTTAATTTCAAATTTGCAAAGTTGGTTGTCGCTGCGCTAGGTTGCTCCCCGTGTTCGTTTGGCCTGAGGTTCGATCATCCGTTCTGGTGACAGCGCTATCAGCATTAAGGTGCACCTGGCACATCCCAGGATCACTGTAAGTATAACACCTCTGATCTTTGTGGCAGCGGCAGGGTGGGTGTGGGATGTCGGCCAAACTTCCGCCGGATCCTGTAGGTCCCACTACACTGTCAGGCGACTCGTCGCCTTCCAGGTGGGTAACCACGATGACTGAACGTAAATATCACGATATCATGTTCAGATATAGACAGTGCGGGGGCAGATGTCGTGCTTGATTTGCTCCATGAGTCAGAATGCAATCAAGTCAAATTGTGCACCATCGGTCGGTACGACCTAAAAGAATACCCATGAATATATGGAGCAGGACAGGATTCGGAGGGAACTTGGTCAACAACTGACCTTGATGCTGAGTTAGTGGTGCATGGCGTCGGGGCACTCATTTACCTGCTGTGGCTCGTATCAGGAAATAGGGTTTGACCACGACAGTTAATCCACCGGAACTTGAAGAAGTACATCCGTTAGCGCTATGAAACATGTCCTGAACTGGGCTAGGGATTACGGTCAATGAATACCGCAACATATGCCCGACGTATGAACGGATATGAACATGATATACTTCTCAGATCCCTGTGTCATGACTCCATACGTTTGCGCTGCATCATGGTGTCTGAGTTAGGACCCTGGTCTGTACCGATCAAAGAGGTATTATCAATATCATCCTTGCCTCATGGCAGTCCTGCATGCGGCCATGTAGAACCCGTCTTGCTGGCCGCTGTGGCCGCATCGTGCCCATCGTCCATGTCCTCATGGTTCGATCTTTGGTTCCGTGAGCTTCCTCGCTATTGGCTTAAATGATAGTTGCATCCAGAATCTCTGGCATGTGGCTCATGTCATCATGAGGAGTGTGTGATCCTCGTGCTCCGAATCGAGGCTAAACTAGTGTATGTTCCAAGTACCCACTGGCAGCGGCACTGTCAACCGTCCTGCCAGTGGAGTGGCCAGGGTGTGGATGCGGTGCACGTCAGCTGCTGAGGTTGGTATCTACCCACGCTCCATTACATCCACTCTGCTCGGCAAGTCCCTACTCCGCTCGGGCCTCTCCTGACGCTCCACGCCAGTCGCTTCAGTCCGGCCTTCAGGCTCAGGTTGGGAGTGAGTAAAAAGGGCCACCACAGTTCGCCATGCTGTTTCAGGATCACCTGCCTGGAAAAGGTCGGGATGGAAGGAGGCATTCCATTTATGTTTCCCCCCCAAGCATGGGCGCAGGGTACGTAGCTGCGCCTGGAATGTCTTCCTACGAAGTCGGATTGTGTTTTCGGGAATTACACCCTCGTAGCTGAGGACGGCATGTAGTCTCTTTGGGAAAGGAACGAAATCCTGCGGAAAAGTATAGGCGAAAGTGTTCAAGTGCTGCTGAATAGACTCGTTATAAGGGTCGGTTTCAACTCTTTGCATGTAAATCGTCCCGACAAGCGTAGACTTGGATCTAAGCAAACAGACTGTCACTCAGCTTATGTCGCATAGGCCAAAGACATCTTACCTTGATTTGTTTAGCCATTTCTCCATCTCCTTCTCTCCCACCCCGTCATTTCGGCCAGTGTGAAATGAAGGCGTGTCTATGAATACAATGTTCTTTTGTATCGCGTCCCCCAAAGAAGTCTTCCCTGCTTCAGTGAGTTCGCATCTTACTGCCTGTACCTTCGCCGTACACGGTTGAAGGTTTGTGCCAACTTTGGTGAAACCACTCCTTGTCACTTCTTCTATGAACTGCGGGCGCATTAAACTCGTTCTCACTACGAAGAGGAAGGTCATACCATACTCTTTCCCGATCCCGAAGGACCGACCACACTGGATGAGATCGGTGCGAGTCAGTACGGAATCAGTCTGATGCATTTCAGAAAGCATACAATACTACAATATCATCGATACCCAGTTGGAACGCCGCACCACATAGGTTTTTCATTCTGTCAGGAATCCTAACGGGGTTCGTGACAAGGGTCGCAGTAGTATCTACTCGTCAATGTGTAGAAAGCCGGGGAGGGGATGTGGATACGGGGGGAGGTGAGGGAGTGTGGACCAGGTACTCGGTACCCGTACAGCCAGTAGCCTGTACTACAGCCAGGCAATCCCGTCAAATCGTCGACCTCGTTGGCAGTCTTTTTTGGTAACCATTAGATTCTTGATCATCATTATTCTTGATCATCATTTCAGGAGGTTTGTTACGATAAGGTAAAGATGAACTCGGAACGGGCCAGCTAGCGGCCGGCATCTGGAAAGAATGGCACAGTGGCAAACAACATTTCAGTTTGCAACGTCACGGTAGTAGCTTGTCTGGACAACTAGTCTGCCGGTAGCAGTCAAATATGTATGTCTAATCAGAGAAATCGGGGTGACCCTGAAGTTTGAGGCTCTGAGTCAGGCTGTCGAAACGTTGATCACTGTGACGGTCGAATCACTCGAGGCTGCCTCACACCTACCCCGATGTAACTTACTGCGCCCTTCGGCGCCATCACTCCTTGATCTTTCAGGATCTGTCATTCCCTGCCAACACCACATGGTGGCCAGCCCACGAGGTATGCTGTGGAGTTCGCTGTGACTCGTGCCACGTCTGGCTGTCGACGGTCGATCCAATCTCTGCCCTGGAACCATTCCGCCTGCCAACATACCCGCTACTAGAGGAACAAACAGATCGTTGCGGGTCTTTCAACGCAAGGTAGGTCTGACACCACACTTGGCCCATCTTCTGATCCGCACTCCTACGTAGTACTAGCATCGAGTGTAGACAACGGTTCAACGCAAAGAAAATGTTGAGAGTCAGTAACATTTCCAATTACTCACTACCCTCAGCAAATGCCAGTTTATGGTGCCCTACCAGGTTCCCTCTAATGAAAGGTCGAAGCAAAATGACTTGGCCCAGGGAGGAAAGAAAAAAGACAAGGCGCGCACAGTGATGAATCAAGGACCTCCCACGACGGTGCACTTTCCGCCTCACACCAACATCATGACAGAGCAACAACCTCTGACAGACAGAGAGCGCCGTCAGGCCGTCCAAGGACCTTTGCTGGTAGCTGAGGAACCTCCTGCGATGGTGCTCCTTTCGCCCCAGACAAACGTAGAACGACAACTGAAATAG